>LUCH01001288.1:42297-53148 GCA_013368495.1 Paragonimus heterotremus | reverse complement strand
TCTGTTTTACGCGCTCGTAGGCCGCATATCAAGTTACAACAAGTTCCCAATATACGAAGTGACAAATTGTGAAGCTCTGCTAAACTACAGTAAATGTGTAGGTATGGTCCTATGCTCATGCTAAAAATAAGAGCGTTTTCACACACAGAATGTCAGTTGTACTGCCAAAAAAACTGAGTTGCTAAGACACAGTAAACGAGGACTTTTGTGAGCTTATGTTGAAAATGGGCTGTATTTTGTGGGTAACACAGGAATACCACACACATGCGTGCAATACTGGGATAATTGCATTCGGTTAATCATAATCCGCCTGAACTTGTCAAGAATCAGTTTGGTCGTGTGGTCGGTCGATACTGGAACTCTTGACTTCTGTCCCAACTATTATATGTATTCATGAGTACGTGAAACAGAATCACGCATCGAAGCTCAAAGGTACCGACTCTGATTGAAGGTAGCAATGCATTCTTCTATAGATGATACATTATGAGAGCATTGAATGTTTGTAGAGAAAACGGCACACAACGCCATGTTGGGCTGTAGTTTGGTGTTTCTTGCGTTACATGCAGTCTGCCCATGATGAATTCATTTATAATGCAAGTTTTGTATAAAAGCCATCGGTTTTGGGGAGCGCGAAGTACTTTTGTTCGGACCTCAGATGTTATAATTCTAACACATTTTAATCATCCGACTTGTAGTGTTGGTAGGAATTAATGGACTTAGGTATCAATCCAGCGGAGTTAAGCACAAGACGTTGATAGTCGAATCTACATCCCGAGAGCATGCAGGCTTTGTATTTAAGCATCATTGTCTTGGTGGGTGTTCTCAAAAAAATATCCCTAAACACTTCACAGTGGACGACTGCTCGTAGTCATCTTACAACACATCATAGGACACCATACTTCTCATATAATCTTTACAAACAAATCTCTTTTCGGTCTCTTATCATGAAATGAGCGTTATCCTCTAATTTGACAAGGCTATTTCCTCATGTTGTTACCTCGCCGGCACGTAATCAGCTGTTTACTTAATGGGGTCGGAAAACTTGTGTTTCAGACAGCGATATTTTAGGTTTACTTTTGCACCTGCCATTTTTATTGTATTGTTCCAAGAGTGGCAGGGTCATATGCTCGCATTCAGCGTTGATAATCAACTGTTGGCGGGAATTATGACGTGCCAACCATTTCAGCTTGATGGTGCCATTTCACACATCTTGTTGGTTCGGCTATTTCTTATGTATGATACACCATCGCTTTCCAAATTGTGCCGTGCTGTCTTGTGCCCGACACGATTGTTCGGTATGATTTTTAACGAAAATAATTGCGTGAGGTACACACTATGCCCCTGTGTCAGCCACGGGTAGCTGTAATCACGGCGGCCTGCTAATAATTTCATGAGTCTACTGTGGATGAACGCCGACTGAAAGTATGAGGCAGTGGGGCTGTTCGTATGTTTTGTGAGGGCAACTCGTTATCAGTGACTTCCGAAATTTCTTAAGTTTCGGTAGCTACGGTAGGGGGATGGTTTGAGCCCATCACATCACTTGTGTTTAAGTTAGGCAAGAAAGTTATTTTCCACTCGCGAATGGCAATTATCTTACTGGGCTAGTTCTGTGACTTTCCGGGTTGTGCTGGCGAAGTAAAACAGCTTTCATCAAATTGCATGCGCCTTCGAAATCAGAAATGGTTCATGTAATCATATTTATAGTCTGTTGTCTTTTGTGTGCCCTTGTGGTCTGCATGAACTAACTGTGTTGACAGTCGTTTCATTGAGTAGTGGCTATTTGCTCGTTTCCTCCTTCTCGTCCACGATCTGCAATGTCTTTTCGTAACATTCTATTTTGAGGGAACTTTGTTGATGGTCAGCGTGAATACTCTGAATTTGTTTGCAGATCCGAAAGATGCGTTGGACATCTTGGTCGCCTCAACACAGTACGAAAGACGTTAGAACCGCTTACTGGTAACTCTCCTTTAATAGGCGGAGATGATGGCATTCGGACAGTCTCTTGGCCTTCATCACAATTCTCTCCAGAGGATCTTGATTGCCATCGACCCCGTATTGAGTGATTATGTTACACCCTCGTTTTGGCCGGGTCAACTGAGGGAGATACACAAACATTAGTCACCGACTCCTAATAGACTGTGTGTATTGTGCCTCGTCCCTTGTCTTGCTATCCCTATCCTGTAGTCAATGGTCTGGGTCAGAGCTGTATGTATTCTTTCTCTTCCTTAGTCTGACCATCTGGTACTTCCTATGCCTGCACAATCGCTTACTGTGCTACAGAAAAAAAGTACTTCGCAGAGAGTTAGATATTTTATGAAGTAAATTGTCGTTGTAGTGAGAACTGCGGAATCGATCGTATACCTCGTCATAAGGATGTTTCGTTTATTACGACGTTCATTTTGGTGACGCCATACTATATACGTATACATGGTATGCTCGACATATTGCCAGGCTATTCAAATTTGGATCATACGAAAAGAGCTAATGACCAAACTGGTAACCTCATGTTGAATGTAGTTTCAATTTTTTAATTCGGTTTTTTTTGGAGGAATCGATTCCTGATGCTTTTGTCCTAGTCTACCATGCGACTAATTGAATTTCGGTCTACCGCTTTCTCTGTCAGTATAATCTAGTCGAACTACCTATCGGAATGCGAACAGCATTATCAACTGCGTGCAGCTCTGAAATTGTACATACTTTGTTTATCATACTTGTTTACCATCTGCGGATGGTCGTCGGCTAAATATATTTCACTTTATTCTGAATAACGATGTTTATTATCAGACGATATGTAGACTTATATATGGAGTACATGCTAACTATGGTCTATACACCAGGACTTTTCCAGGTGACGGGTTTAAATCCGAGATGCTTGACGTACGAAGTCGTGTGTGTGAGCACTCATTCGGCATCTGTTTTTCCATTTGCAGCAATATTGGCTCAAGTCTTATGGCTACGATTTGAACTATGTTCAGTCATGTCCGCTGGTCGGTGAAATGCTCACACAAATACTACGAGCAGCCCAACAATTCAAGGCTCATCGGTTCAATCAGTAAGTTCGCGAGAAATAGTGTCTGATCGGGTTAAATGGGGGTGAATATTATTGTTGCGCAACTGTTTTCGTCAAAGTAACTAGAATTAGTGATGCGGGTCAATGAAAGGTCACTATTAAATTATGTCATACACCTACTTACCTCTTGGTTATTTATTTGGTTGCAATGTGTACATACCTTGGTGTTGATTGTGCAAGTTTAGGCGTAAAGGCTTTGGTAGAAAATAGGTCCCATTTATGTCCCATTTTTACTTCTTTACTGGCGCTTGTTCTTCTTCTCATGAGTTCTGTCGATTGAACGCTAAAATCAACCATTGATGTATTGCTGCTGATAACGATGTGTCTTAGTCTGTTGACTAAAACTTCGACCCTTTCAGTACATATATGTCAGACAGATCAAGGAGGGTTAGAAAGACGAATGGCTCTTACGCCGATAACGTTGTATCTTGCTGCTGATCACGTGGATGTGCTCAGGTTCTGAAGCACAATGCTATGAACACACAACAGAACTATTTTTATAGTTGCGACACCGCTATTTCTCGATTAAGGGTAGAAGGGGGTTGAGACAGTCATCTCCAAACATCAGAGAATTCCGACCGTTCTAGGGTTAATCACGACCACCGGCGTATTCTTTCATATAATTGCAAAGCTCTTGGCATTTTCCAAAAGCGCATATGCATCTGCCGCACCCAACAGTTACCGGAACCGGGCATCATTATCATCACGGTTATCAATTCTTGCCTAGACCCGTGGGGTTGGGTTGCCGTTGGTCCTGAAATCAGTTCACAAAGTAGCCCATTAACATCTAAGTGTAAATAAACAAGGAAGAAAAACTCATCAGAATAACCACCACCGGAGATTCATGACTGCGATACATTGCCAGATCCGAGAGCGTTTCCAACAAGCAGTGTAGATGATCACAAACTGTTTAACCCGACAGGCGGTACTTATCTACTTTGCCCGTCACCACCAAATGATTCAGACTTTTGAGCTATTGACTCCGGATTGCTTCCTCGAGGAAGCGCTATATCCAATTTTCTCAAGTCGGGTGTCAGCCTAAGGCTGCTGACATGTTTTTAATGTCCATGCACTATTTCGAGCCTGGAACTAGATGCGTGCTGTTTCTCTGTAACCTGTTCAAATAAACATAAATCACTTATTCCATTGGGATTTTGTCAAGACTCGTATCCTCACGTTTTATATTTCAAACTGAAAGATTGATATAGGACTTCGGAATAATTTCACAAGCGTGTTCTTTTTCATAGCAGGGATAAGGCGCACATCAGTGACTGAAAGGAAATTCTGTGACAACTCTACGGGACAAGAGAAAACATGTGATGGCACAGCGGTGCTATTTCAGACTACTAATTTCGGCATTTACACAGTTCTGCTTAGTGTGTTATCCTTCTTCGGAATATGGAAACCGGTACTTTCTATGCAGAATGGAGATTTTCATTGTTAACGTTTAAGTATAGAGAGTCTGACAGTCTCAAATCAGTGACATCTGTTAAGTCCTCTTATGCGATCGCGAACTGCACATGTGCTTTAAACATTGTAACTTAAAATCAAGTGAGCAGGTGGAGGTTGTACCAAAAATTGTGTTACACAACACGTACCGGGACCTTTGTGAACGACGTTGACGTAACAAGCTGAAAGGTGAGCAGAACAGCCGTGTACGGACGACCAATTCTAATGCAATCCTTGGGCATTTACATATAGCTGATATTTGGAACGTCATGTAATCTATAATACGAACGTTTTTCTTCCTCCGTTTACGACATACACTTGATTTCGTTTGGTGAGATGCATGTGACATTTTGTGGTCGCCAATTGCTTATATTAACTCATTCTATCATCATTCAATCAGTTTTTCGATCGCAGGTTGCTTGCTGTACTGAGTTTAGGGATCTGTGCAAGAGTCAGAGAAGTCAAGTGCTTTTGCTCACGTGTGTTGTATGACTATGATGTGTCAGTATTACTACCTCATCAATTTGGTTGGATGTTAGTTTCGCTCTCATCTCAAGTTCTGTTTTGAAGATCGCCACATGTGACCTTTTCATGACCAATTAGTATTTCTTCTTGAAGAGACTTGGTGTAACAAAAGTCGTCCAATAGAGCGCGATCAATATTGTCCAACTTGCTCGTTCCCATGCTAAGGGTGCGTTCGCGTTTATGAACCGGAATTCCGGTCCACAGCACACCGGTGGTTTCCACACCCGCAGCGTATGCGCATCTGCCCAGTTTGTTTGTGTGTGGCTGACGCCTTCTGTTGGGGGGGGGGTTCGATTGCCATTCCTCGTCCGTTCGTCCAAATTAGTTGAGCGTTGGCTCGTCCGTGTTGTCCACAATCCGATCGCTCTGGATCTTTGGACATACCTCATCGCCGCGCGAAGATAGTCCACCGAGTGTTGAAATAATTGCGCCCATCACATTGGGTTTCGGATGCAATTTATGGTGTGATAAACACCTTTGCCATATTGTGGAGTGATCTATAGGTGAATTACCTGCATACTTATTCGTACATTCAGAAAAGTAACCATCCGTTTTTGCTTACAAACAGTTAACACGTGACCCAGTTCGTTTAGGTGTATCGACTATTCACAACTCTCTTCTAGGGTTTTATGGTACATGACTTTCAAACACGTCACAACGATGTATAGTGGACTCAACACTGGAGAGACTTGAGTTACATCTGAAATACATTTGTAGAAATTGCCAGTATGGTTTGTAACGCACGGCTCACGTCGGTCAGTCGTGTACATTGAAAATAATTAGACAAAAAAATCGACAGTGGCAGTTAGCATCGATCTGACTGCACGGATCAGATATGAACAGTGCTTGGCACTCGCTTCTAAGTAGCGTAGGCGGTGTTCACTGAATATCGATGTTTCTCCGTCTAATCGATTTTCACGACAGCCCATACGTCCTTCACTGCATCGTCTGACTGCATATAATTTTCCTACTAACATTGTACACAGACAGACATCAAGTTAACGTGGTCAGTATACATTTTTCCAGAGAAGGTCAATGTTTTTTTTTACGTGCATGAAGATCAGGGGATTGAACAGGCCAGGATAAACGGTCGGTATTGTGGAATGGCACGGTAACCTTAGACTATCCGGTAATTCTGGTCTGGGCAATTTTGTTGGCTCATATTCTCATTGTATGTCAGTTCTTGTCCCTCTACCTGTTGACGATGTGATCATCACAGATTAGCTCACTTCCTATGGTTAACCGGAAAGCAAACCCTGTGTTGCCTGAATCAGTATCAGTTTGTAACATTGAGTTGCGCGCGCTGTCACTTATTGTAGAAGTTCCACAGGCTTCATTTGTCCATTCTACTTCCCTCTTTAAAATCGTGACTCATTGGGCCATTTTTCACATTTTAGTTGATTGCCAAATATTTCTCATCTTTCTTAATCGATGGGATAGTGTTGTGTCGTGTGAACTAACCAAGGTCATACGCATTGTTTAGTGAGAAACGGCGACTGGCTGAACAACACATATGCAGCGGAAATCAAGTGGACGTCGCAGTCAATAACAAACGACGTCTGCAACTTACCTTCTCTTTGGGCCAGTGAATATTCAGTCCTGTGCACTTACTAAAAGGTGCAGCAAGTTTGAACAATATACTTATCATACACTGCAAACCACTCGCCCACTTTTCTTTTCTACCTGTTCTCAACCCTGTTCCATTTTATGGACACGCTGTGCTCTTTCCTTCTCACACAGTTGCTCTGTATTTTCTTGTGTATGCAGTCATGCTTCATTGAGCTCGCACTCAGGCTGAAAGTCCTGCCGATCCATGTCATAATGTGACAAAAGTTCGTTCAATAAAGCACGATCTTTATTGTCCAACTTGTTCGTTTCCACGCCACTTGCGCGCTCGCGTTCACCGGCTGAAATTCAGCCCATAACGCAGCGGCGGTTTCTACGTAAACATGGTGTGCACTTCCGCCTGGTTCTATATGTGGCTGACGTCTTCTGCCGTGGATCTTTTTGCCTGACATTCCTCGTCCGTTCGTCCGATTTCATTCAGCGATGGCTCGTCCGGTCGCCCATGTTACGCGCAGTCTATTCGCTGTGGGCTTTTGAACATGCGTAATCGCCGCGTTACCGTATTCTACCGCGTGTTGGAACAATCGTACCTCCAAATTGGTAGAGTCTGTCGCAATATAGTTCAAGTTAAAGTCATGTTTGACCTGTGGCCCAAATGATGTTACGCTGACGTACATATCCACATTTTTCGGGTTTTTGCCCTGCCTATAAGTATTAAGGCTCAGACTGTCATTGATATTAACAATAGTATGCTAAATGACAAAATCCACAAAAAGAATGAGCAACAAAAACAACCGAACTCCATGATGGTGAGTGAACGGCTTTATGAATGGAGGTTCGTCATTGACTCCGATACGTTATCACCATCCTTCTCAGCTATGAGTGGTGGGCACCATGGCTTGGGATATCTTTGTGCTTGTCAGCACTCACAGTGAATTAGTGTATCAGTACAGGTGTGTGAAAAAGAAGAGCTAGACAAGAAACAACGACCACTCATGAAAAAGAGACTTGATCAACAACTTTGCAGATATAACCCCACTACCGACTGCAACACATTGTCGTATTACAGGGTGTATCCAATCCGCAGTGTGAATGATCACGAACTCCCTCCTACAGGTGGCATCTTCCAATCTTGCTCAGTAGAGCGGTTGTAGTACCCATAGTTCATGGTCACGTCATTACCTGGCCACTTTGTGTACCTGCAACTCTCAGCAGCCGCATTGAACATGTACGGTATGACAGATAGTGCGTAGACATACGGAATACACATCCCAACCAACATAGACTTTGCAGTTTCATCACCTCGGTTATATCAGCCGCTAGCTTGCAAAATTCCCCACCACACGCTGACGGAATGTCGTGTTGTGTACATAATTAAACATGTATCACAGGCGACCTGGTATAGACAACGGTGGATTAATGCTGTGTGTGTGTGTGGTGATCTTCTACGCGGATGCGCAGGATCTGCCATCCGTATAGTAGTCATATGCGTATGCGCGTTTTATTCTCTCCTTTCAATTGGAAACCCGACTTCGTTGCGACGCTACTAACGGTCTAGAAATGCACCGTGTGCTTTGTCTATCCAGGTGGACTCTTTGTCAGCATTAGAACAAGCTGATCGGGTGATGCCACTCAGATGGGTGAAATGAAAAACGTTATGTAACGGTCTGCTCGCAACAGCAACCATAGAATCAGGGACAAACAAATTAACACTTTGACAGCCCAAAATGCATGCCATAAAAACTAGGTGTATAATTCAATCATCCCAGCGTGGTCTGCTTGTTGTCTACGGAAGAATACATAGAAAATAATTATCCGGGAACTCAGTATCGGTCAGTTTACTGCCTGGCTGAAGCATCACTTTGCGACTCTTGGAAGCTCAGGCTCCAGAATATCTTGTATCAGGTGGTTGAAATGGAGAGGAGAATGGGATATCCATGTCAACCGCCACTGAATGTAGATGATACTTCGGGGTAACTGCCCATGAATGTGCATGGTGCATTCAGAACGGACATAAAATGATTCAAACATTTACATATGGAACTTGAATTCCTGAGTGAAGACGGCAGCCTTAGAGAGCACGTTCGGCAACCGAGTCAAAGGCAATTATCACCTTCAAAAGTTTCACAACCGAGAGAAGGTGCCTCAGTATTTGTAGGAAAGTGGTTATATAATCGATACATCTCCTAATCGATCGGCAACATGCTTGTCATCCTCGTAGTTAGTCATCTTTGTGCTCATTGTGTTCACCTGTTTTAAACGGTTGTGCCACATGTAACTCAGAGAGCGAGACAGTTGAGGTTGATGTGTACACATCCGTCCGAACTTCATCGAGATCTGCTAAAAGCCTTTATTGCCACTGTCTGTACATTGTGCATTTCACTTGCAAGTGTTTTCGTCAAAAAATGTAAAAGCATTGTCCATTCGTTTGTAGAAAGTGCCATCTGTTGAGGTACAGTGTCTGCTGACTTGTTCAATAGTATCACAGCGACTTTTTTGGTTGTTGCTCGTTATGTGGTCACACAGACTCCGTGAGAGCGTCTACGAATTTGCCATTCATGACAAGCCAGCCCATCTGCACTCTTGTCTTTTTCTGCCCCTAACTGGACTGAGTTAGGTGGACATCTTCGATGGGACCATCAAACATTAGCCTGCCTATATTGATGAGCCATTGTATGGTGCAGCCTGCAGCCT
Source organism: Paragonimus heterotremus (assembly GCA_013368495.1). NCBI lineage: Eukaryota > Metazoa > Platyhelminthes > Trematoda > Plagiorchiida > Troglotrematidae > Paragonimus > Paragonimus heterotremus. The sequence goes on along the minus strand of LUCH01001288.1, from coordinate 43,844 downwards.
TTACCGTGGATCTGGCGCGAAAACAATTTGGTTGTCGCCGTTGACTCGTCACATTCCTTTGTGTATGTTCACTTATTCCCTGACATCCAGCGTCTCGATACCCTTGGATCTACGTTGAGCATGTTTCCTCGGGGTTACGTTAAACACAGTGTTTGAATGTATCATACTTTTTCGACGCTCTATGACATACCACATTTTGGAAACAGAAGAAACATATTCAATTGTAGCACCCTCTCGTTAGCGTCACCACTTTTTTTAATCCAGATAGGGTCCATTAAAGCCTTTGAAGTTGGATCTAGATATTAACGCGATCTCACCACAGGTCTCAATTTCATACACTCACAACAGCTGTATAGGTGTAAACCGACCTCTTTCTAGCTCGACTAAACAGACTGGATAGCCCACCGAAAACAGGCCACTCTAACACAAGAAATAAATGTATTTTAACCGAGCCGTTGCCACGCGACTTCTGACGTGTCACCTGAATAACCAGTGCACATTGGGTGATGAAAACTCATTCGTTTCGCTAACTGTTTCGTGTGTTAATCTTTGTGTATCGTTGTAATATGTGTGATCAGTTGGACGGCTCGTCCATGCTATGCGTGCAGTTGATTGAGTGAACATTAATAAACTGAATCAATTGATAAATAAGACGGCAAAGCGGCGGCATTCATTTAGTCATCTAGAAACATACCCTGTCATAACGACCTCGAAGAAATGACGTTATCTGCTTCAGTGGTACTGTTACAAGAGGTTGATGATAGGAACGAACACGACTTCCGTCAAGAGCAGGTATATAATGTAATTCTATGTACAACAAGGATGCTCTATACCGCGTGGATGATTGGTTGTTCATTTCGAAACTCCTGAAAAATGTTACCTTGAACTCTTCGTTTTAAAACTTCATATTGAGATGGCTTGAATATGTTCAACACCTTACGGAATATTGCTATTTATCCGTAATCATGGAGTGGCGCCATTATCTAGGTTCTGTTATAGTTCGTTTGATGGGATAACTAATGGACAGTCTAATTATTTTGTGATTATCATGAAAGGTACAGACTGTCCGGTCGCCTTGTGATATGCACTTTTTGCTCACCCGTTTTTCATCAACTATTCTTGTCGTGTTATCAACCAGTTCCGTGCCGATCGAGGGCAATCTCTGCCTAACTGGAAGTGCCTGTTAGCTATTGCTCACTAGCACATATTTACTAACGGCTTGCTCAACGATTTTTTCCTACCGATTGGAATATTATTCGCATTTGAATATAGAAACCTGACTCGAATATGGACCATGCTAACACTCATTAGTTGTACGAGGGGGAATCAAAAAGTAATGCCATTTTATTTCGGACAGGTATAATTACCAACACAGGAACATGTACTATACTTCAAAATAAAGCTGGTCCCCTGTGGATTACATCCCTACTTTTCAACATAGTCACCGTTACGCTCAATAGCAACGTTCAACCTTTGAATAAGCGCATGTATCTCTGCCTCGTAAAATTTTGTTGTCTATTCTTTGAGCCACTTCTTCACTGTGGTTT
>LUCH01001288.1:4050-41526 GCA_013368495.1 Paragonimus heterotremus | reverse complement strand
TGTGAATGTTCATGAGGGTTTCCTCCTCAGCAACAAGGAATTCAATCAATGCTCTTTGTTTTTGACGCAACTCTACAAGGGCACTCATTTTGAATTTTCTTTGTGAAACTAAAAACATGAAAAGTAAGAAACAAAATATTACATAACGTAAATGATATAATCATTTATAACTGGAAAAAAATTCAGGTAATTTTATGAAAAACTTCACCAGAATTAAAAACATTGGCATTACTTCTTGACTCCCCCTCGTACTTATCCACTTCTGGATCTCAACTCCGATCCTCGTGCCTGCAAAGCAAATTACCATATCCATAATGGTGAACCTGGTCTTTCCGCTCCATTACAGAAGTTCAAATCCTAGCGTGAACGGAAAAATGCTTTATTGAGATCAGCTCCAGTGATAGTAAAACTGCGATCATCGAATCTATTGAGTTTTGACTGGCTTACAACTTCATGGGCTGAAAAATGCCCATTTGGTCGGTTGGCACAGTGACTTTGTATGTGCTGCTTTGTGGTCAACAAAAGCGGGACCTCCCGAAAATAAATGAATGCCTGAATATTTGATAACCGTACATACTGCTCACACAAAGTTAGCACTCAAGGTCACTTACCCACGGGATTTCGTAATATTGATTTACCCTTAATAAATGTGATACGTTTAACAAAGACGGTTTAGGTGTCATGTGAATCAGTAGCCTATCTATTGGAGAGGTGATCTATATTGCTGATCTCGGTCAACGTGTGGTGTTTTCACCTGGCCTCCATCCTTCGTTGTCTCCCTTCTGTCGGTAGGTATTCATTGTAATTACAGTCAGTTTCCATCAACACACTAGGGCAAGGATCGAGATGTATTTTGCTCTGTGTATGGTGAGCTCATTCATATGTTCGATAGCTAATTCAACGGAGTGGCTTTGAGCGACTCTGTCCGTCTTTATAAATTGAGACACGGGAGTTTTTTTTTCACTTTGGGTAATGCTATGCATGAGTCACGATTCATATATGCTAACAGCAGAACTCTACTCTGTAACATTTGAGTTCGAGACAACAATAGGTCTTAGGTTCGAATGTCTTTACTTAGACATGGAAAACATATCAGCTAACTGTTCTCTTAAGTAAAAGTAACATTTGACACCATTATAGTTTATACTACATGAGCGTAGCTTCTTGTCCTAGGTTTATGTTTCCACATTCTTCACAATCGATCTTTGCGTATATGCCCATAGCTTTCTTAAACTTATCTTATCTGCCACAGATCCCATCCTGCATTGCACCGAGGTACCTTCTGGTTTGGTCATGCCGAAACTCTGTTGCCTGTGGTAGCTGCTCTGGGGCTCTTCAACGACTCGGTCGGCCACACTCATCCGGTAAAATTGTTGGCCGCGGACTTTCCTCAATGGCTTAAAAAATTGCGGTTCAATCCCCCGTTACCTACAATGTTTCGCGCTGGTCATATTGCTCCGTTTGCTGGAAATTTGGCCTTGACCTTATACTACTGTCCGCACTTGGGTGAGTTTCTCTAAAACTCCTGATCACTGTCAACAAACGCTCCTAGTAGGAATCGGATGTAATCTGTTGATCTTAATAACTGAGCGTTTACCGTACCGAGCATTATATAGTGAGACCACCAACAATTGGGTAAAACCGCGTGGTGGTGAACAAACAACGTGGTCACGAAATATGAAGACTGACTGCTCCATTGAGCAAAGTGGGTAGGTGTCGCCTGCCTGGATGGGGTCCTCGTGATCACTCAAACCGCTGCTTAAAGACGCTATCCGAGATGGCACTGTGTCGCAGTCAATGTCGTACCTGTATCCATACCATTTCTAGTTCTTCCGCTTAGTCTTCTGTTATTAATTTTTGACTTTCTTAGTAACGTTTTCTTCTAGGATATTCCACGTCACTGTTGAGACGAGCGTCGGTCCGAGCCACAGTATCTTTTGGTCAGGCTCTTGGCTGTTATGATGATGATGATGATGAATAACTGATGTGTTAGTTTGTGATCTGTCCTTTCTCCTATAATCAGTTATACATGATCAGTCACAGAATTATTTGTCTCACACCTGAAGCGTTGCTCTGTCATACAGAGATTCTGACCATCCACTGTATACGTCGGTTATTCGTTTGGTACATCCCTCTACCTTCAATCTTACAGACGCTCACTTAAATTAGAAACTGCAATTAGAGACTGATTCTCCATCCGCCAGTTTAAATGTTTGTGAACGTTTTTGCTGTATAATTTAGCCTTCAGGTGCTTGGGTTGCATTTCCCATAACCTGCCATCACTTTGGACTGCGACCGATGTTTAGTCAATAATTAATGAGTGCTTGCCTCCATGATGACATCCTGGATACGTTGAATCCTAGAGGGAAACGTTCAATCCTATCCATAGTTCTGAAGTCTCTGCGGTATTGTTTGAATGGTCCAGTATTTATCTGTAATCCATTGCTGTAGCTATAACTACTCGATTTTTTTGGTTAGAAGGCTGAATGAGGATAGTAGAAGAGTGAACTTGTGTGACTTGCACTGGAGTGAATGTCGCTGTACTTCTACAGGTGTTCACATACAGAAATCAAGGGTATATATATGTAAAGAACAATGACTGGAAAGCTATTGCCGTTGCTTCGGAAGTTCACTCAGGCACTGCCGACGGAAAGACCAAGGAATTATACAATCGTGGGACGGATTTTAATGTTATTTAAGAATATCAACTTGTACATGCATGCAGTGTGTAGCATGGTTCACAGAAAAGCTTACAGATCAACAGAGGGAACGATGGGAAGAAGCCAGAACTAATTAGTGGCTAGTCCATTCCTTCAACAGACATCTCCCATGAAATATTAGTGATACGAAGCGGATAGATACTGTACATTCAGTAAGTGGTTTTTGTTGCGAATCACTTGACCGATTCATTATAAGCTACTGGTTGACGAATCTTCAAGGTTAGTTAACCACTCTCAGTTTCTGACATTGGTTCGATCAGCCTTAACACTGGAATGCAGTTGATCACGAATAGTTTGTCCCTAGTCACACTGTTCTGTTGGCATAGTATCCAGCACATTTCTACGCCACTCACATGAGGCGGTTTGTCTTGCCTGAGTCATGCCTAGATCACCCAAAGCCAGAGTGCACCTGTAATGGTTTGCTGCCTACCCCAGACACATCTTGTTAAGCTTTGAAGCTGCGATCAATCAATTAGTCTGGTGTTTTCAGCCCTGACCATAGCTGTTATCGGTCTCTTATCTGGATAGCTACCAGCGGATCACCTTTTAAAGGGCTTGTGCGACTTCTTCAGCCTTTCGTACGACGGCAGCCAAAGCTTAGAGCGGCATAAGTGGATCACTCATGTAGCCACAGACAGACTACCGGTTTCCTAGATTGATTGCCGGTTGCATTCTACTCCGTGCTGTTACAGCCATGTGCTCAGTGTCCACCGCGTCCGTTGTAGCATGCGGTCCTGTTAACCTGACAAGAAGGTACAGGCAGGTTAACTTTGTTGACTCCGCACATCCGACGGATATGTGTCCTCCTACTCAACTAGAGCCAAACAATCACCGTATCTGTCAGCTTACTCAAGTGTGCATCAGTTGTACGACCCCGTTGGCCGTTGCAACCCAGAGAACTATCCATGCAGCATCTTACACTGATGTCAAGTCACGCGGAAGCGATATTAAAACATTTGAAGATGGAGAAGTATGGAATTGTAACAAGAGAAATGGAAATATCTTTGTTCAAGTCTCCAGTGGCATATGATTGTTCCGGATGTTAAAGTTTATTACTCTAACGTTCCAAATATGTAAACCGTAAAAGCGAGCCTGTTTGAGAACTTCATGTAAAACAAACTACAGAACTATATGGGTAGTTCAGTAGAGAATGCTAATGAAACATAATGTTAAAGAAATTGGGTGATCTTTCGACTTCTTTTTTCGTTTATTTAAGCACGATAGTTGCCGTTACGCCTTTTTCGTAAACCAGATCGGTTGTGTTGTGAATTACGGTGGCGTTATAGATGTGTGTCGGGGATATTGTATAATAGAATAGTTACACGTTGACAGTAAAACTTAACAACAAACATTTCGGAGAAAGACGACTCTTATGTAACCAGCGTTATCATCCGTTAGTACATCGCCATCACGTTACCACATTATTATTATTATTATTATTATTATTATTATTATTATTATTATTATTATTATTGCATTGCTGGACTTATTTCCACCTTGCGATGTGAAATTCCGCCAGTTTTGCTTCAATTTTTTCAACCTAAAAGTGGTTAACAAGTTCGGTGGTGAGCTTAGCATTTTTTGATAGGACTGGAAGAATTTTCGGCACGAGTGGTGATTATCACTTTTCAGCGTGAATTGTTTTCGTCGTTAGGTAATGAATCTATCTAACTGTGGCTCCATTCTGAACTGTTACACCAAGTGTTGAAAACAGCGTACTATTTGCGTAGTAACTTTTTTGAAAAATCTAAGTTTTCATTGAATCAAACTGTTCCCGTTCCTTTGTTCTCGCAATGGACATATCAGTAATACTGACGGCAATCAGTGTTGAAACGCTCTTTGACAGTGATCGATTTACGTCTTGATGTTTGCTCCACTAAATTTATACGTGTGGGTGAGATTCCATGACTTCTAGAGTGGTTTCAGAAGTAGAGGTAAGGCTGGTTGTTCACTTAGTGCACTGGCTTGGTGGTCGTTATCTGTTATTGTTGTGATTATGTATACTACTGATTAGTAGCTAAACGAAAATAACTGAAATTCGCATCACGATGCCCATTGTCCGCGTTCATTTTGAAAACATGCGTATTGAACATGTCTCGCCTCTTCTCGGTTTTCATTATGCGGCGACCCATAAGTATCCCAGTGGGACGTGTTATTTTTCCGAATGGATTTAGTTCACAGAATTTAAATGACTAATTTGACTAACTTTAACACGCCTACATCACTGTCCAACCGTTCCGTTGAATGTATACACTCGGCGACGTCAAAGTCCAGCTTATGGGAGTCTGAACATAATCTGCCGAAGGAAAGTGTGGATAATTAGGTGTGTGTGAGAAGATCAAAGGTGCTAGTCATGCAAAAAGTGCTCGTCATTATCAAGAGGTTCATACTTCTTCGTCTTTCAAGTGGCTTTAGAAGAAGCTGGAGGGTTTGTACGAACTGTTCATGTGCACACAGACACGGGTTGTAGAATATAATGGCAGTAACCTCTTCTGTTGGTAACGTTCACATTCTGACAACTTTGTGGTGGGCTTGGCGAACCTTGTAGATTATTCGGAAAGCTACATCCGGCTCGTTCTGATAGCCAATGTCGATCAACTACTAACTAATCGCGTTTGAAATGGGCTTCCTCAAACAGTTGCAGAGCCATTTCATTTCATGAGTCCATTTTGATAACCATCTTGTAGTTCCCCCAACATAACCGGCTTGACAACATACTGACGAAAAAACCTCCGTAAGCTATCGTTCAGTTATGATACCATCACCGAGCATATATTAAACGACAAGGTGACCTGTGCAACGGAATAGGCATTCTCAGCTGTATTCACGAGTAACTTCACTTTCATATAATAGAGTGATAAAACCAGGCTTTTTGTCTGCTATCTTAAGAGTTTCGCGCCTCGTTTTTAGTATGCACGTTTCTATCCACAAATCGCTGGGGACCTCTATTTAGCCGCATCGTTTTTCAAACTTGCTGAATCTCGTCTTTCAAAGTATCCGGCGTGTAAATCCTTTGCACTTTACTCGTTAAGTAGCAGACTACTTCCTGCTTGAAATTCAGTGAAACAAAACTGAGAAAGTGAGTGTACTGTCCATTTCACGTCTTTTCCATATGAATTAGTCTTCGAACTAATCCATCACCACTACGAAATATTGAAACATGAATGGAATTTTGTCTGTCGTTCTCCTCTACTTTGATAGTGAACTTAATGTTGAGATGCGAACGACTGGAATTACCCAAAATAGTATGATTGAAATGGCAGTCACTGAAACCAACTGTTTGCAGTATCCTTCCTCAACCGCTTCTGGGACTGTGGCAGATGCTTGCTCGTTTGCAGGCCAACCACAAAACGGCTGGTCGATTTTAGCCTATAAGCGAAAGAAAGCGCAACGGCCAAGGAAACTAATTTACATACCTTCCTTCAATCCAGGGGAACGCTACCTCGTGGCCTAGTGGATTAGTGTTTGGACTACAATCTTCTGCCTATTCACGGTCGTTGGTTTGATTCTCCCGGTGCCTTTTGCTGATGAGACTCAATCAGATCGAAACAGCTGTCCGCCATTTCACTGGTGGTCAATGGAATCAACTATTTGCAGCATGCACCTGTTTTTCAGACGAAATATATCTTCTTGTCACCTACAGATAAAACCGTAATCAGTGACGCGATGTCATTCATTTATCTCTAGCTTTGCCATGTATATGTCTGCTAGCAGTAGATGCAGTGGAGAACTCAGTGTTACACCATCAGTTTGTCTATTGGGCTCTCTGTTGAGTTGAAATTGATCCTCTGAGACACAAACTAGTAATAACTGTTTTAGTTTGTCAGTGGGAATGTTGATTCTGATTTGACTGTCCTCAGTGTGATTGCAAAGTTGATCGATCGTTTCTCCTAACGATATGTTCTTGAATGGCGAAGTTACCTCTAAAGAAACCGTGTTACAGTTCCTGACGTTAACTGAATCAACCACGTTAGCTGTCTCAAGGTGTCTTTTAAACTGATTAGAGTTCGTTCTTATTCGATTAATTTCAGTTGCCCCATTAGCCACTGAACTAGAACAAATTTTACATGTCAAGTCTTGGTTTTAGGGGCACTTCGTTTTTGTTAACTTTAAGGAGACTGGTTGGCGGCATCCGAAACGGATTAGCCTCTCACAGTGACCGAAACCAAAGGACGCCTGCGCTTTGAACCATCACGCCACGTTGCTTGCGCTGAACCACTTGCGTTTCCACTCACACACCACGTATCCCGTGTAAACCCGAAGGAATAAGACCAGTAGGGAGACTACAGATACGATAAATTACCGTTCTCGTCAGTCTGATATGCTCGAAGGTGCGTATGTCAATCGTATCTGCTTGTTTCATCTGCCGGAGGTATCTTGGATAGCCTTTTCTTTATGGCTGTTGTTTTTTCCTTGTTTCTTTCTGTTTTAGTAAACTTTAACCCGTCAGACAATATAGATGACGTTTTGTCAACATGATCGGTTTTCTATAGGTGAACATTTCCAGATTCTTTATGCGGTTTTGCCAATGGAATATCCGTGGTAGTTTCCAGCTCCATTATAACGTCTACATGTTTCCGCTTCAGTAGACTGCATTTCGGTGCTGTACTATTCACATGTTTACAACATGTATTCACAAGAGTAGACTTGCAATGCTTCGCGTTAGATTTTAAAAATGGAACGAATCCACCCAGTTGCAGTTTGTGCAAACCCTCCACCTCCATTGGCCAGTTTCTGTACAGCCACTTGAGTCCTGGACCATTGCGAACCCCTTGATGCTGACGAGCACTTTTCTCATGGCAGACAAGTTTGACCCTCTCACACATACTCCAGTGCCCCCAACCTTCTCCACTAGACTGTGACCTGTCCCACGTATGTGATTTTTAATGACCTGCTTGACTTGTTCCGATTCTCATATACATTGTGCACATAACTTGTGCAACAATGAAAGCCTGATAAGAATGACCGAAAACAGCCGTTCATCTAATCGATTTCTTATGAATTTTTTGGCAACATTGGGCGGATAATGCTGTTAAATTAAAACGAGCTCGTCCATGTGACGTGTACTGCAAACAACGCTATATCTGACTAATCTGTTGGCATCGATTAATTGGCTTGGACCTGACATGAAAACAGTGCTGGTCTCACTCGCAACTCACTGCGGTTTTACTTGCTCGCCAGTTGAATCTCCACTCACCCAGAGCGTTATTGATCTAGCTACCTGTTTATTGGTACCGAACGATTAGTGACCTTTGTTAAATACTGCTCTTTCATTCAGTCTACAGTTCACTTGATTCAGTACAATTCCGTCGAGTTTAGTATACTGACTAGCGCGGACGTTGAAGTGTGGAAGGCAGACTGGTAAGTCATGCAGGAAGTTAGATGAATGCGTGTGGAGAGGTGTAAAGGTGAGCAATTCAGCGATCGCACAAACGGTCCCAGACATTAATGGTGATCCTGTGCGTGCATGAATTACTCTCTGATCAGCTAGAAGAAGCGAATTCGTCTCTCCGGATCAAACCATCAGTCGTTTTAGCTACAAGGACTTGTCACAACTACATATATTGATAATACTGGGCGTTTAGAATGATCTAGTCTGAACATTGTGACCGACTAATGCAGCTCTGTACTGGAAGTTGGAGTGTGCCGTAACGTTAACAGTGCCTTGTCTGGGTGAATTCATGTTGAGTGCGTTGTTAGCCTTTTGTGCAACTGTGTACAGTGTGAGGTTTATGGTGTCCACTCTTCGGTTAATCGAGACAGAGGCCATTTAGGCAAACGACGCTAAGAGAGGGGGGCGCAGTTACGTAATGGTGAATCGATTCGAGATCGTCAGGTGTGTTCTATTTCACATCAGCTCCGATACCACTCGACTCTGACTATTCACTTTGTTCTGCTAGTGCGCAATACGTCTGGACAATATGTGTGCGTACAGGTTGGGCGCTGGGAATCACCGTGTGTTCATTTTATCCAATAGTTTGTTTTAACGCAATAGCAATTCTGCCCGTATGGTCTCGAAATCTATCGCAGAAACGGTACATCTTGTTGACGATCGTAACAAACACAGGCACAAGATTTGATCGGACTAAACTATTTAAACCGTAGAGACGTGGGTTAGCTTATTTTTCGGCTTGTTTTTCTCAGGTTTAGTCTTCTTCGTCTCTTTAATCTGTCGTTACGTTCGAAAGTTTTTTTGGTAGGAGAAGGTATATAAGCTTATTGTACTCCATAGCATTATTTAATATTGCACTGTTCTTGGTTTTATTGTCCCACACTGTACTTGGATGGTGATTACCAGTAAATCATCTCCTGGCATGCCGTAGTTGATATCCATGAAACGCACTGGACAAATTCACTTTTAATCTGAGCGAGGAAACGGAATCAATTGCTGAAGTGGGCAAACAGCTGATACAGTTAATACTTACAAGGTATTCAATTCATGGGGGATTAAGGCTGCAACTGTATACTACGTAATGGTCCATAAGATACGTCAGCGGTTCGGATCTATTCGAAGTCAAATATTTACTGATCATTATCATCACAATAGCCGCCGGTAACCACATGACAGCCCGTTATGAGATTTCATCGTCCATCTTTGCTACCTCGTATTTGCAGTGGATACAACCTGAAAGGCTGGTAAAAGGTTCCGGAAAGTTGTTAGCCCAAAGAATTTCGTGCGACAGTGCCTTGTCGGACCGTTATCCATCCCTGGTGTATATCCATGACGTCCTGTGATACGAACTACGAATAAGTGACGTTTGCATTGCCACATTTTGAAGAAGAATAAAATTCATCTACTGTTATGCTCATTTTAGCTTGCGATACACTAAAAATTCATGAGACTCATTTGAATCGCCTTTATTCAATATGTCTCATAAGGGTGGTCTGTCCTCTTGCTCATACTCGAATGGTACTAAGAAACGTGAATGGAAAGAACCGAATATACGGATTACTTCTGCAACTTGTCTCACATTTCTTTCAATGATTTATATATCACCAAGATCATAGGAAGGACCAATTATTCAACAGTGCTGAACCTCAACATGAAGATCTTTGTGTTACGACTTGAAACCGTTGTTCACTCGATTGCTTAATTTGTCGTTGCCTGTTCATTGGCCGATAACTTCCGTGATTTTACTGTAGACGTTTATAATGTAATCTGAGTACCTTTCTCATCAACTAATGCTTATTCTTGATACACTTGTTGGTTTCGAAACTTTGTGTGCAATTTGTCAAGGTAAATTTGTATTGTTCGACAATCTATTTGCATCACGTTCACACCACAGAAACTGTCACATACTTATCACCAATTGCTCACATTACACACTGTTTTTTTCCATCGTCCAAGCTTCAGAACAGAAGACTGAAGATCCGTGGGCTGGATTTGTTATTGAACCCGAGGTCAACGGTCGAACAGTCGCCTGGCCGATCGCCAGTCCCGTTCAACCGCCCACAACGAGTTGTCCCGGTGCTACCAGCGCTTCCCTATCCCGAGTACTTAGCTATTTTGTGGGCTGTATGCCGACCGTGTATGACGATCAAAAAGCGTGCGCACTTCATAACTAGCCGTCAGCTAGTATTACCAGTATGTGGTCATCCCGAAAGATACTTTACTCGTTGCCAATGCTTATTCAACACATAGAAAACGATTTCCCATATTTTTTAGCATATCGCTGACTTCAATTGCCTAATATAGTTTATTGCTTGGTCATTGATCTCTCTGATTTTCTCCTCTAGATTTTTCTGGATTACTATAAACATGGGGTTGGCAAAACGATCGGACGGAACAGTGACGTTCTTGTTTATGCATATCAGGAGCAAACCTAAGTCAGATTGGGTTCGTGTAGGCATCATGCCTACTTCCAAATTATACAAATCGCTTTTTTAATGCGGCTAGCTGTAATCTAAATGGTATAACAAACAGATCACTGGACAGTCAATCGTTGATCATTAAACTATTGAACATGCTATACGGAGTCTGGATGATCGTGACCCCTTGGTTAGGTCCGGCTAGGACGACAAACAGATACAGTCTCTGTCGGGCTGTTTAAAAGCCCGATTTATTGGGCCTAGGCTATTAAGCCTGGAACTTCTCATCTATTTACACATTTATCGTCGAACCAGAAGTGGCCATCGACATTTTGTCATCAGCACGCATAACATTTTTGTTGTCGGTCTAACAATTGACCAAAGTTCGCCGTTCAATCGCTGAACAAACAAATGTAATACAGTTGCACTGTAGACACTTCGCGCAGTAGCATAGCTGTATTGCTTTAAAAGCGCCATGTTCATTCGCCTAATTTTGGTGGCAAGCCATCAATTCATTTACTAATCAATTGGTCAAAGAGGTCTCGAGTCTTTAAAGTATCGAAGGTCAGAGTCGTTCTGTTGATTTGAGTTCCGGAGATCTAAGTGGTTTATGGTGAGGCATTAGCACGGCTTAATATGGATGAGCGAATGCGTGGAATTGTCTTTTCTGTGCTTGTTGGGGAGATGTATTTATTTTTTGGCTAACGTTGCAGACTGTTAATTACATTTTTCATGGGGTCTTTTTGACATAAAAGGTAGTGTGCGGCTAACAGCGTTTGTTGCAGTACTCGAATTCAGTCATATTGGTCAAAATGATCGTGAACGTAACAGCCAATGAGATGACAGTGACATTGGATGGAATCGTGAAAGTACAAATCTTGATGGGTTACAGTGTAACATTTCCTGTATTCTGATCGCACATGAATATGTAGCTACACTCACTTTCCCTATGTGTCACACTCATCAAATGTTGCACCCCACATTTCGGTTGCACCAGTCCCGTCTCATACAGTTATGTGCATTTTACAGGGAGCAAGTTGAAAAATAGGACACTGTTATATGTCCCCACTTCCCCTTCGACACTTGTACATTTTCGCTATACCGTAAGTGTTGTAGTAAGCAGCACCTGGCATGTGGCTGTTCTATATGCATAAACTAATCTCGTCCTATCAAACTGTTTGATGCAATTCGCTGCCACCCTGCGCATGGCTATTGATTATTTCCTTGGTATACTTCAGGATTTTGCACCTCGTTCAGGCCAACCTTCAAAGTGGGTAACAGAAGTTTTGTCATATCACCACTTACACTATATGTGATAACGCAATCGAGAGCCACAGCTAGGCGCCCACTGTGCCTAGCCTACTCTCACCCAAATGAAAGTACCTATCCTCAGACAGCGTGGAAAGAATCACCACTTCTGTCTAGGCAGTCGTACCATGATCAGTTGGTGAATGCATACTATTATCAAATAAAGCCTGTTGCACCTTTACGTTAGCTACTTACCTGCTGTTTCACGGAAATTCTTTCACTGTTAACCTGTGCAACAACACTACCGTGAGTAGCTAATAAAACAAGTTAGGGTTGATTGTTTCGATTACTGGAAATGGAGTTACAGGATATGACTTAGATTGAATTGGTTTGTCTGAACTCATCGGATCAGCTTAAGAGAATCCCGTATAACATTTAAACGCCGACATCCAGATAAATGACAACCTTTCATGTTATTGGTGCAAAGAGCGAAGGATGAATTCCTTAAAACAGATTCAGTGAAGAAAAGGAATCGACAAAACACTCGTTGACATGTCACCGCAGAGGGCCTGGGTAAGAATGTTGTTTCCATTGTGTACATACAAGTTGTCCCAAGGACTAGCTACCAGTTGATACCTAGTTCAACAGATGCTATTGAACTTTGGATTCCGCTCACTCAAGTTTCATTATGGGATTGTACTTTGAGAAAGTGACTAGGAGAAACGTTTGAATTACCGCTGTGGTGTGGATAAACGATAACATCGTACTACCGGAGATCATGAATACCAAGGTAAACAAGAAGAGGGAAATTGTTCGTTTATTCATTCGACTAACTCAATATCTGGTTTGCTTAAATTACTACTCGCGATATTAAGTCACTTTTTCTTAATTTAACCTGCTCAACAATCGCGAATGCTGCCTCGAGTACACACCTTTATGTTCGCTATGATATTTCCTGGTTAGTTTGCACGGGACTTAAACAGACAATGGTTGCTGACGGAAACAACATTTACCCTAACGGTAGATGACCATACACTGCTTGTTTCACTATCAGGCTTATTATACTCGTTAGTACTTGGTGCTTAACCACCCTTCTGATAGTTTTGATGTTTGTTGAATTGTCCGTTGGGTGTTCTAGATTTCCTGGCCAGACAGGGTTTGGTGACACATGCATCATTAGCCCAAGCGGTGCTGGTGGTATTGATCGATGGTCTCATTGTCTCGGTGATTACTTGTATGTTCCGGTTCGCGCGAGAGGGCGCTGAGACCAGCTCGTAGTCAAACCTCACCGTCAGCCATACTGCTTTTCATTGCATGATACATGAATGATGAAGGGCATACGCGCCTCTCCAATTTTGAGTCGAGACTACCACTGATTCTCAACGTCATAGGACAACTCAACACAACCAGCACAGACTGTAAATTTCTATCGTCTCGGTTATCTTTTGGGACTCTTTCACATTCACGCTATCGGGTCGGTTACCGCATAACCTCGTTTTCTGTTTGCCAGCTAGCCGATGAAGTAAACAGATGAATGCCGAGCACAAGATAACTGACGTCCACGTTATAAACTTATTCCTTATCAGGTAACTTGATGTATTTGTGTCCACAGCAGCACGACATGTGAACACACCATTGTTTTCATTATGTGGAGGGAACTTGCTCAGCTATGAGAAAACCGCCGGCGATATGTAGGCATTGCTGGTTCGACGAGCAACGTTCTTCCATGAAATTATCACTGTCGATCGCCAGCGACTGTCAGCCTTAATTCTGCTGGTATTATCTTGCTGAAGTCTTTGTCTGGTTGTGAAACCTTGTTTATTCTGGTTGCAGTGGTGAGGATAGCTGAGATTTTGATGTAGAATGCAATGCAACATAATGAATTGCAGGTTTGGGCCACCATAAATGTGAACAGGATTATTTAAGGTGAGCAGGGTTTAAAGCTGTTCTTTTGTGCTCGGTTGTTAGCCCTGCCGGTCCAATCCGACCTTTACTATCTGATTGACAGTGAGTTGATAGATCACGCTTCTTGTGTAGGTAATTCCCCGCTGTGTGGTGCTCCCCTGGGAGCCTATAAGGTTTTATAGTTTATAGTATGTTACACTTAAAGATTTAGAAAACTTACGTGCAATTCAAGTGATGAATTACCTGCTTTACCTAGTCACAAAGTAAGTACAGCAGTATTTAGAGCCAACAGAATAGATTGCTTAAATTTCCATTGACACTGGCAGTATGAAGTTGCAGTGTTGGCTCGTCGTTTGACCGCGACATAGTCGATGTTCGTCACTCTTAATTTCTTGGAGGTCTTCCCGTAAGGCTGAGTTGTGATAACATATCAGCCGATCAGTGGTTTGATGACGGGACTAGGAAGCAGGGACTTGTAAGAATTCTGTATCTGGACGCGTAGACTCTCATGTTCTTCAGTGATGAACTGAAATGGAGGAAAAGATGGGTGTATTCTAAATACTATAATAAATATCGATCAAGACTAGCCTTGAAAACTGTTACGGAGTTAAAGGAAACAAGATGGTAAGGGGGAGCGTCCAAGCCTTGTAAACACGTAGTGAAAAAAAGCTGTGTTTGCATTCAACTCTGCTACGTTGGACCTCGGATTTAAGAGGTGATATCCCAATATTGTGCTGTTGTCCACATTGAACATCAATTGACACAGACAGTCGGGAGATTACAGTGTCAAGAAGGTCAACACCAAATCACTTCTGCGTTGACGATACTCTAAGGAGTACCTGCCCACTGATGTTAGTCTTTCTTCATAAAGCTTAGTTTTCAGGCCCAGGCCTGCCTTAGCAGCACGAAGTCGCAAAATCTTCTAAAGTAACTTGTTCTTTAGAAACTGAACTGGTCAGATCAAAGCTCTGTTCTTGGAATGCGGCCGAACGAAACTGTCTTAAACAAGCTGAAAACAACAAGAATCGAACTGGCCGAAAAAGAGTTTGATTAACATCGGGATACTACTTACCATTTTTTTTTATTCACTTCAGCTTTCAGAATGCTCGAATGAGTGTGTGAAACAAAAGTTCCAAAGTATTCTCGACAAGAACAATCTGAAGCCAATAGCCTTGATGCTCAGAGAGCTACAGACACATAACCTTACATTTACCGAGCCGGTTCACTTAAAACCAATTGAATGGACTGTTAAGATTGTTTTGTAACATAAGAGAATCGTTAATAGTGTTAACGGCATGGCATTAGCAAACAGTAATGACGAGGAGGTAACTCAAGCAGAAAGACACTAATAAATGTGACAAGTAATAGCGGGTGAAAAAGTCAACCTTGGGATACTCCGGTGAAGCTAGACGTGCAGGTAAACTATGCGCCGTTCGAGCGCACCTTGTACAGACGGCTAGTAATATGACTCCTGTGGTTGAAAGAATTTGCCTTATACTGTGTAAGTGTGACGGATCACCTTATCAGAGGCGCGAGCATTCCAGCACTCAGTAGAATACCTCAGCGCGACGATGATACATATTCAAAATCCCACTGCGAGCGGAATGTGGAAAACACGAGCGACCCGGACGAGCCATCGCTCAACGAAATCAGTTGAATGGACGAGGAATGAGAGGTAAAAAACCCATGACAAAAGGTGACAACCACACACGAAACCAAACGGAAGTGCACAGGACGTTTAAATGGAAACCACCGCTGTGTTGTGAACTGGAATTCCGGTTCATAAACGCGAGTGCGCGCGTGGCGTGGGAACGAAGAAATTGGACAATAAGGATCGTGATTTATTGAACTACTTTTTGCTACATAATGGAAGAGTTTACCAGTTAAAACAGCATGGTCCACGTGATCAAGTTCTTTCGCAATGTCAAAGTATGCATCA
Source organism: Paragonimus heterotremus (assembly GCA_013368495.1). Taxonomy (NCBI): domain Eukaryota; kingdom Metazoa; phylum Platyhelminthes; class Trematoda; order Plagiorchiida; family Troglotrematidae; genus Paragonimus; species Paragonimus heterotremus. Next base: position 25,905 of record LUCH01001288.1, on the reverse strand, counting down.
TTTACACCGTTTTCTTGATCAACTGTTTCAGTCCACTTATCAATGGCTATTAGTATATTCGAGGTACATGAATGACTTTTGCGAAAGCCGCATTACCTATCGGTGGGAAAGTCACGAGTTATCAAGTATTTGTAGAGCGAGTCGTATATGAACACCTCCACACTTTTCGGGACGGTGGATGGCAAGTGATTAATTGGTAATCGTTAGGAAGATTACGCCTTCCACCCATGTGGCGAATGATCAACATGGCCTTAGTTAACTTGAGCAGTTTTGCCTGCTTACGCATAGTGATCACAAAAATAATGAAACTACTTCGACTGTTTGTCTTTTCTGAGCTAAATGCTTGGCGATTGATGAGGTCGAGCTTCGGTTGTTTGGTTCACGGCTATTATCCAGTCGAATCATTGACTGGTGCAAGCAACTCCAACTGACTGTCTGTCCTCCTAATGTATATTACTGCAACAGCGGATGAGCAAACAGATACAATGATTGGTTGACTGAACAGGATCAGACCTTTTGATTGGTGGCAGAGCATGCTTCTGGTGCGCACAGTGAAATACAGCTGGGCAACGTTATGGATCTCATATAGATCCAGTTGGTGAATTCCTCTCAACCATACCACTAGGCTCTTGTCTTTGTAGGATAACCCAGTGAACACTGTCTTCTTCTCTACTAGAAGCTGGGTCTCGTTCTGAACGCGCAGCTGGTTGTGATGCAAAATGAACGTGTTGGGATAGTTATTTGAACGCAACACGCCTTTCAGTATTCGTACTTCTTTCCATTTATGTTTTCCTAGCTCTTTGGAACAGTGTCCGAACTGCAGAGCGATTGTGCTTCAATGGTGAGAAACTGAGGAAGTTAAGGTACTGTCCTGTTCACGTGGTTTTCTGGTATACTGTACGCCATATCGTCCCATCAGATTTTCTGAGAACTAAGGCATCGGAATAGCCTTTTGAATTATTGTTTTTTTCATTCATACGTGAAGTGAATGTTAATGTAGGGTGGGTTAAATTTGGTCGAAGAGTCTTCATATCAACTGTGGTCTTTTGAGACTACCTGTATATCATCCACGCATCTCTGGTAAAGAACAACCTGCCTGATTGTCTCTGATGCTTCTTATTCCAGTTTCGCCATGGAAATATCAGCATGCAGTAAACCCAGTGGGCCTTCCAAGCAATCCTTCAAAATATCATTGATATATCAATGTCCAAGACACTAACCACTACCGAAATCAACAATTTGTACCGTTCAAAACATGTATCGCATGTAGCATCTGTTGCTAGAAATTCAGGATAGCGTTGACGTAGTACGTGCCGTTCGTTCGTCATGAACAAGAAATCGGTCAACTACTTACGAACATCGAAAAGTATATGACAGTGACCTGTTAAATCCAGTCGATCCTGAAACTCCGACTGCTTCGTAAAACCTTCTTACAACATTTTCAGTAGTTGTAAACATGCCTCTTCTTTGTGTTGTGTAGTAGTCTACATTGAACCATGATGTATTGTTGGGTAGCTACTGCTCGACCTTTAATAATGCATCATTGATCAGACGATGTTCACCTGGTTCGAGTCGTCCGGCGGGTGAATCCACTGAATGGGTGATGACGTTTGAAACTCCAAACAGACGATCATCCAAGCGTCCAAAATTGATGATGGATGTACATCCTGTCTGGCCGGAATATTTCTACCTCAAACCTTGCGTTCGACAGAGAGGTTGTCATTTACGAACCCAAACATACATCCGACGTTTGGGATTCGCCATGTTTGGCTCTGTTGATCGAATGCAGTAACATCCTGGGGTTTGTAAGTGAAAACGTTCCATTTCCTGAGTGTTGGCTTCTAAACAATCAAACAGTCTTGGTGCCTGGAAGCTTCTAAAAGTAGCTTGAAGTTTACATAAATCCACGGTGACAGACATATCATAAAAGTAACAAGCTGGTTGGCCGAAGCCCAACGCAATTATTCATCATGGATCACGAACAACTAATGAGACTACTTAATGCCCTCATTGGTTGCCTGTATCATTTATCTCTCTCAGCTTACTGAAAAAACAGAACTGGAAGAATGAAGTAGATGTAACCTGTATAGTTGGTTGGTATCAGGGGCATACTTCTGTTGTCTCCAATTGGGTGCAACTTGGTGATGTTGCTGAGCTAGCGGAAAATCCATTGAAGACTGCCGTTTAATCTTAGTATCTGATTCTATCTTTGTAGGGTAATTGGAGGAACATCACTATTTCCCGTGTCACAGTGCGCACTTGTTTCGGAAGATTCAGTTGACTATGATACTGGATAAATACTTCGGGATTACTGTTTGAGCGTAGTATCGTTATATTATTATCACAGATAGCAATTACTCAGCTATCACGGCTGTTTAACCGAAAGACAGTGACTTGTTTGCATTAACATCAGAAGTCCTACTCCACTGCAATGTTATCAAAATGGTCATACTAACTGGAGCCTGAAATGGCATCAGATGTTCGCTTAAAGTCATTTACCGTTGGCTGTTATGACGATTCAAATAACTGTTTTGGTTTGGATATCCCCTGATATTGAAAGCATATTGTTTGCATTTTAGACCACTCAGCTGGCCTTAGCGAATGATTCGAAATAACGTAAGGATGTGTCCACGAGGAGAGGAAGGTCAATGTAACAATCTGTTAATTAAAATAATATTGCTTGTTAACAGTATATGGAGGGCTAAGTCGGTCTAAGCAATCATTCCGAGGAAGAACGGGTTCAGTGCGCTGAAGTAACGTTTATAGAAAGTAAGCTGCCACAGCTGTTTTTCAACTCGCACTGAGCGAGTGTGAGTGAGTTCAACGTCAGGCGAAGATTCAGTAACAGGTAACGTTTGAAACAAGCGGGTCCGTATTCCAAATATCGTGTTAGCTTTTGTTGTTACCGAGTCTCAGTTAGAAAATAAGCCAAGATCTTCTGAGACGATCGTTCCTAAGTCTTGCACGTGAACAGTAGTAGCTAGCTTTCCCTATCCCAACAGAAACCAAGAGTGTGATGGGTGGCCATTACACGTCATGTTACATTTACAGGAGTTACATGGATGTGCGTGTGCCATGTCTCTGCGATACAAAATGTTTTCCGTTTTGTTTATATTACCCTATTTTCTGCTACGTCCATCGACCATCTATTGTAAAAGTCCGTCCTCGCGCTGTTGTAAATCCGCTCCTTTTCGCGATTTGCTAACAGAGTAACTCCATTTCATTCACTCTGGAATGTCATGATCCCTCACTCACGGTTGCCATATCCTTACCGCAAAGCCTACCGCGTGTTTCCATCGATGTGCATTTGGCTTCCATATTGGTCATCCTGTCTTCTAGTGACCACTGACAGATGAAAAAGACAGCCATTGTAACGAAGTTCATAGTGGTTTGACTGGCTTCAAATAGATGTTTTTGCCTTCTTGTCTGTAAGGGATCTGTCCTCATCCTAAACTAGTGGTGGTGGACTTAAACTGTCCTACTTCGAGGGCTAATAACAGGAACGGCGGTTGGTCTGGAATGTAACCAAAAAAGGCACACTTAATTACCTAGTTCCAGTCAGAGAGCACGCCACTGACATTTGTAGAACACCGGTCTCTGAGATAATATGCAGACCATAAAAATAAAGAGGTATCTGCACCATGTTTTGAAGTTTTGTACGCAAGCTTGTATGGTTGACTATATGGAGTGATTAGAAGAGATCTGGAAGGATGGAAGCTACTAGCATAGCTCCATCAGCCGTTTTAGCCGATTGCCCAATGTTATCAGGTAGATCAGTTAGACACGACAGCACCTCTTGAAATCCATCTTACTTGCCAGGCATCAATGTACGATGTGCGGTGTGTATCCTTAGCTTATCATCGATTTTTCTTTCCATGGAGTTTGAGACAACGGATTTCAAGACAACTGGCCCATAGTTGGTAGTTGCGTTGCGATTATCCCACTGAAGTTGTAATGACTTTATGAAGTTTTCAAGCCTACAGAAGAATGATTTGATTTACAGAGCGAGTGAATAGCTTATCCGACAATTCAACCAATTTTCTCGCCTGAACAAAACGGTCAGAAAATGATAACTGTTGCATGCAGGTATGTCTTGTACATGTTTCCAATTACCCTGCGGGGGTTAAATCAAGTTTAGGTCATTTGATATCAATGAGCAATTCCAGTTTTTGTAAGATGATCAATACGTAATAAGTATAGTCATGAGGCCACCAGGAGTATTAACCCTATTAACGATCATTATGTGTTCGTTGTAGTTGGAGAAACTTTGGCATGCCGTATCCCGAAAACGTTTGCCATCTCTGAGCCAATGTTGTGACGCGATCTGTCACACGCTGCTGTTGAATAACAAGGTGATTGATGATGCGTTTGGTTGCAATGGTTTACGGTATATTCCAGTGGACGCCCAACCTATTCGCTAACTTCAGTTAATACTGAAATTTGTAGTTTGGTAAAGCTGTTATTGCTTGTTTGTGAATGTACAACCGTTCAGTCATCTTAAATTAGAATGTATTCTAGGCAAATCGCTCGGAGTTACGCAATTCATTTGTGTTTTTTATTAGTGGGTTTTGCTGTGTATGCGGTTTCCGTAAATTCACAGGAACATACTTATTTACAGCGTCTGTTACTGTACTCTCGACTAACTGCGGATAATCGTGCATTGACAGTCCGGTTGAAGCTGTTGGTCGAGTTATGTCACCTAGTTCCAGCGTATTCTCTCCACTTAAGTTTGTGGCAGTTCCTTGCGAAATTGCGTGTACAGGGTCCTAACTGTAGCTCAGTATTTATGGCCGTGATTACTAGGATAGGGTGAGAAGTCTGAGCACGGCTTATTCGCAGCCTGTGGCTCGTAGCATAAAACAACTGGTGGTCTTCTCGATGACTTCGGCGCGTAAAACCTTTGGTATTTTCCACTAAGTCGGCGTAATTTATAGAATAAATCGGTGTGTCTGATTTAAGTCTGAAATGTATTTAATCTAAGCTTTTCCAGCTAGTAATAACCAAAGCAACAGCAGTAAAATGATGACTTGTAGTTATGTGATCAGTAGCACCAATTAGTTTAAACATACAACAAATAAACCACAGGCAAGGTCAACAAAACACTGATCACTCTGGCAATAACCGAACGCCAGCTGACTTGGAGGGAGGAAGTGAAAAGAGTCATACACTAGATCAGACCATCCAATGAATTTGGAATGAGTGAAAACAGAAATGCTTGTGAAGAGTTATGTCATGACTAACCTCAGAATCCTAAACCCAAAGTTTGGCAAACGAAACGGCCAGCACGACCAGACGGCGAGATGGATGCCTGACCGGTTTAAAAGGGATAGGTGCCAGATAGCAAATTTACCACCTGCCACTGACCAACCTGCAGGACGACCGCAGGTCAGGGTGGCCATACGACGTGACAGCACAGGTGTCAATTAGGTTACTGAATGACTCCGTTGCAGATGAACGCGGAGTCAGATGGCTTGCCTCAGTCAGGTATAGTTAGCTGTGTCGGCGGGAATTGTACAAAGGTAGATGACGGGTACGTCAGTCATCCAAGTTTCACGGCGGTGAGGATCGAGAATAGACACACGGTAGAGCCTTCGAAGTTCATGTTCATGGTCGTTCAGGTTGAGCCACAGTCTTATTCAGAGAATGGCCACGTCGAACAAGATTCAAGGGACGATCCAACTGGTTCGAATATGTTCGTGTAGCACTGTTTGACTTTCTTCTATTGGGATTCAATGCCGACCATTCTGTAGATCTTTCTTGTGAGAGTAATGCAGTATAGTTATTAATCGGATGTCAGGTAAACAAGAGTAAGTTATGCGTATGGATGTAATGACAAATGAAATTGGAAACTTCCATTGTTGGTTAGCAAGGCAGTTAGCCTGATAAATTAGTACAATTTGAAGGCGTGTAGTGAGAAAGTTCAACCAACCAAGTTTACTAGAGATCTGATAATGTTGGCAAAGTTACTGGCAGATATGGCAGACGGACAAATCATTCAAATACAACGGACAGTACTCTCGAGATAGTACCGTAACGTGATCACCACGGAAGGAAAATTTCGATGCTATTCACTTACTGTCCTTTGGGATGAGTAATTTTTTGTTCAGAGAATTTTATTCTGTTCTACATATTCACCTCACTACAAACCTGTGCATTCATTAAGAATGAGGAACCAATCTGCATCGCATCTAAAACTGCTTTAATCTGAATGGGTGTTTGTATGGTACAGTGTTCAAGGTTGAATACTAATGGTTGCCATTACAGGTACTGATCACAACAAAATGACGGATCCGGAATCGCCTGTTGCACTGATAAAAGCCAAAGAATACCTGTGTTTATATTTCATCACAACTGGCCCGCCTTGGATAATTGCTGGTTCCACCCATCCACCAGTTACGCGTCTGTTGTGAATTTGACGGAATAGGACCAGGGACTTTGTAAGCATTACGGAAATCTACCCACCGGTTTACAACAGACCGAATCAGAGGCACACGTTATTACGCATGGTGTATTACTTCGCATTTGAGCAAGTGAATGAAACGCGAAATAAATGACAAACATCAAACTTAGTGACAATGAGTAGTTTACCAGAAGTGATAATGAAAAAATTGTTGTTTAAACACAATAGACGTTTCTGAACGCAAGTTGCATAGCGGTATCTCAGCCACCGCATATCTGTTGGCTGGCCCTATCCCTGAGTACTTTAATCATAGAACACAGACACAAATTACATACTCTCGTCAGTCGTAAACGTGTGACTAACATGTAAACGAAACCAACGAGACCTAAATGAAACGATTAAAAGTACATATCGGTCTGGATCGTGATTGGTAATCATAGCTAAACCCACGGTAAACAAAGGTTGACAGTCAGTTGTTTTGTGCGCATACAACCAGCTGTTAATGGCTGCTTAACAATACTTTGATATACTTGAGATTTTGTGGGCTGTAGGCGTTCATCAAGACCTCAAACGAAAGTGTGATATTGACACTGGGACCTGTGATCGAAAAGTGCCTTACAATGGATGAAGCGGTGTTTCGTCCGCTCTCAGCATCACCAATTGGCGCGTAAGTCAGTGCAACTCTCAACCACGTTAGGTTGTGCACTGGTACAACAAACAGAATGCTTAAAACCAGGGCCATTTCAACGTTGTTATAGGGTGCCTTCCACTAGGGGTCTGTTTTTCGGATATTCCAGTTGGTGCTTATGGGAAGTTCAGTCACACTTGCTTTTAGTTCATGCAAATGAAACTTTACTATTTATACCGATAATCACCTCGCAATGTTTGCATCTTATATAGGTAATTTCGGGACTCATAAATTGTAACTGTCTGTCACCGAAATTATATTGAGTACGGTGTGAACTCAATTAGCTAATATTATAGTTTTCCGCTATAGGTGCATACTATTGTATATGGGAGAGGGAAATCAAGAGTACACGCTTGCTGACCCTGATACCATTTAGAGAGGGGAACCAGCTGATCAGCATAGTACGCTCGTTTTCTGGTACACCACTAGCGGAACGATTAACAGCATTTTAGTGAGTGGCGTACCTAGTCGTTTTTCCCTGGTAAGAATTTGCCAGACGCAAAATGCAAAATGGCCGTTGAGAACAGAGACGGAATAATTATTGGACGGAATGTACAAGTCTCTTCTACCGCCATAAATGGCCCTGACACGTGAGTCCGCTAAAAAGGCTAGAGACCAATCGTGGACAAGCGAGTAAACCGGAAGTTTTGTGGTTCGCGTTCAATCCACACAGTCACATGGCATGTGAACAAACAATCGGACAGCATATATCATGCGAACTGTCTTAATAGCCTAGGTATAATATGGAACCATGAGTTTTAGGCATATTTTGCACATCATACAGCAGGTAGGCTAGTGAAGTCTCCAGGTCACTACAGGGACACTGGAGTTTACAGCTAGGGTCACAAGTTCTCCAGGATCTTCTTTTAGCATTTCAACGTGTCTTTCTGTTTCAACTTACTTCTTATTAATTACGAACTTGTGGGTATCGTTTCGAGGGTGAGTAGTGATCTCTCACGGTTCAATGGTCTGTAACAATCATTTGTGATCCGATGAGTGTAACATTCAGTCCAGCTGTCTACACTCTGATTGTCTGTTACACTTACGGGCCAACTGAGGGGAAGCGCAGAGACACCAGGGGACAGCGTTTTTTCGAATTAGAGGTTCTAACAACAATCGTTTAAAAGGAAACAAGAAGAAACAAGCATGAGCCAAAGGCCCAGTAAACCATGTACACGACTTACACAAAAGAAAACTAAAACGGCGCAGACAACACAGTAGCACGCCCTGTTGCACAATTCATATTCAACTCGTGCGTGATTGCTGGTTTCGACCGCACGTCACAGTGACTATCACCAAATGCCATACTGCGGTGTTAATGCCGATATAACTTAAGGTGTGTATGAAACCCACGTGAACGCTTGTACGCATTATGTATGTCCAAACCGAAATATTCACTTCAGAAGTGGAATCACGTGTATCAGATGAGTCCACTTCATCTAGGGAATATAACAAGAAAGGAAACAAGCGAATTCTAGAATTATGTAGATAGCAAAGCAAGACAGATGAATTGTTAGTAAAATGTCACAGGCAATTTTGTCCAAAGCTACAGCGAAGTACAAGTCAGACTACTCATTCACGATAACTGAAGGTTTGTTTATTTGTGCGATAATTTCACTTCATTTAAGCCAAAAGGTGTGTTCAACTTTTGTGAGTATATCGCGGGGTTTTGTTATTACTAGGTGTGAAAGCTACACAATTCAGAACAACCAAAGTAGACAACACAGACCCACCTACGTATGCTTGGTTTTGAAAAGTAAACTTTCAAGCTTCCAGTGACACTTATCTCTTTCGGTTAACTTTCAAACTCTGACCATGTCACTGAAAGCAAATCAAACACAAATGTGATAGAACTCAAGGCTTTAGACGCCATGGGAAAGTTGTGGAAGAGTAGACCAAACTGTATCCCGTTGTAACGTTGGACGAATTGACCTGCAAGGGCTTTTAACACTCGATTTTACTGCGTGTTTTATACATCACCAATGACCTCGTCTTTCTTCTTCTCGTTCTATCCTTTAAATGCAATGGACCCATCTGGTTGATGTGTTTCCACATTACAATCCATGGTTTGTTTAACTACATCGTGCAGTCAAACATGTAGATTTTATGAGCCGGTTGAGTTACTCTGGCGTTAACTATGATACCCATTGGATCGTAAATGGTAAAACATACTATGGTTCAAAGTTACTTGCATAAATAAAAACGTTTACTGCGTGTTTCTGACACAGTAGATGGTCGATATGTGTGACTCGAATCATATACTTGGCAGAAGTCACGTGTTTCCAGACTACCTTTAGACTGAAGGCCATAATTAGTGCTAACAAAATAACCTAAAGAGTCCAGGTAAGTTTTTAACTTGTGTTGATCAGAATCAGACTGTGTTTTGCCTTATTCTGATTAAATGAGAGCATAGGTTAAATCTAAGTTTGACTGCAGTCCGTTATACTTTCCCTATGAATGCTCACTGTACCTATGTCTAGAACAAAAATGTCATTAAGGTTCTAGGTCGCCAACGAAAGCTTACCCAACGAGCAAACATTTATCTCAACCAGACTTAAGATAATTAGCAAATAACTAGCTAAGGCAGGCAGCAGGTTGGCTAGTTTAATGTAAACTGAGCTGAAAGAATTATGACGTAGTGTTGAGCACTTACTTGAAACCCAGTTTTTAGTGTCGGAATTAAAACTGCCGCAAAAATAACAGGAACAAAACCATAACTAATTTTGCACTTGGTCTACCAGAAAAAGCTATCAGAAACTACTTTCCGTTTTGGGAATTTCAATGTATCGTTTCGGCATGTTCGTCCTAAGTGAATGTAGTTGAATTTGGCCCGGACTATCGTATCCTCGATTTGAGAGTTTCTTCACTCCCAACACTATCATATACCATACCGTATAGATTGACTGCGCACGTTTTGAGGCTGACGACGTCTATGTGACCGAATCTTTGTGAAGTAGATTTGAGCGCCAAGTTCAGTTTCTCTTGATATCCTTTATTCCTTCAGATTTTTGTGTAAGAACCTTTCCCTCGGTTGCTTGCGGTACTGGACAGATTTTGGGATTATTCCCTCTTTTTGTAGTATTTGATGAGGGCGCTTCTTGCAAGACCTCTGTTGAAAAGCCGTGTTTTCTGGCTGACATAATGTTCCAGCTTTCATTGCGCTGGTTAATAATGCACGGAATTCAACGATGTAGTCACTCTGCACAGTGACTAACCTTGAAGTCCTTTCGTTTTCTTAACACAAATGGTGCTTTATAGCGTTTACTGTGCTTATTAAGATGATCCGGGACAGACTACGGATTGTGAATGCTATGTATAATCACATCTACCGCTTGTTATAAAGCAGAACTTACAGACAAGTACACCCTGGGAGACTTCGGACAGTTGTACGAAGTGTCCGCCTAGATGACAGTGACGTACTCATTGGAGGATTCTAACGAACGGGTCTCTGAAATGTCATCATAGGCATCAGTACTAGCACCTTCAGTGTACCTTATATCAGAAACCTCGGACGACAGCGAAATGGTTCATGAGTCTGCTATGATCTTTATTCTGGGGAGTAGAGTTTCCGTCAACTTTCATTCCCCAGCGGATCTGTTTCGGAACAGGCTTTTTCGCTAGAGAGTGGTGTTTCAGGACAATTACCCTTAAGATTTATTCGTCTGGACAGAATACATGGCAAAAGGGTTGTAATTATGCCTCTTAGAGTCTTGGTCTTTTTGGTTCTCGGCCGATTAGCACGGGTATTGTAACCCTGGAAAATAGATGTCAGATTATCGGGCACTTGATTAATCAGCATCAAAGGCGATTTGTTTTTTATATTATTAAGCCAGTGTCGTGCCCACTTCTTTCTGTAAGAGCCTTTGTTTTGTCTTTGATTGACTGTTACGACAATTTCAGGGCTTCCTTGACGGCTTACAATGCACAACTCACCAACTCTGACCAGCGTTTGTTGATACTGAGTGACCAGAAAAGTCAGCATCTGACGCAGTCAATTTTTAAGCCACACCAATCATGCCCCTAACGTTTCGAAACTTCGTTTCTAATTGTCAGTCTTCAGTTTTACATGTTTTTATAGGGTACATTCCCACAACATAAAGTGGAAAACATATTTTCAAAACTGCACGTAATACAAGCGAGTTCTAGGTCACCTCTTTTATTGACGCTTGGTGATCTACTGTTAGTCTGGCGAAGTTGGTATGAAATCACTGGTGACAGGTGCCGTATTCCATGCCGCCATCTACTTCAATGGAACAGCCTGAACAGCCACGTAAACGAGGGACCGATGTGATCATTATCACTAAAGAAATTTCGGACACTCAATAGACAATAACTAGGAGTAGATAGTGAGGTTGTGATTGGTTTGATGAGAGACGTTGAATATGGATTTTTGTAGCAAGCTAGCCGCGGAACACCTCAGTTCACATCAGCACAAACTTGAAATGTGTCAAGTTACGAATGCCCATGGCGCGGTCAGTGATAATCAATTTTGCAGGGCTGTTCATTAATGATGATCAACCCCGTGGATTTTGTGGCTGGCGCAAATGTGAAATTCCCCTAATAACGGAGATGTGATCACATACACTACACAGTATGAAAGTCAATTTGGGGAAGAAAATGAACAGACAGTTAGGCTGCAAGTAGAAGGAAGACGTGATTGAGGCGGTTTATAGTTTCTGTAAGTCACTAACGGTTTCAGTTTTGCGTAACTTTTGCACGTTCGAACGAAGTAACGTACGAAGTTTGTTGTATGTTAACGATCGCGGACGTTTCTGGCTAGCTATAACAGTCAGAATCGTTTACGATAGTTAGTTTTGCATATGGGTCGCTTAATGTGTAAAATGCTTGTGTTTTTGTGCTATACCGTGTACTGAATAAATAACCCTATGTAATTATATCGAGTGCTGTTTTTCATGGCCAGAGTTTATATCGAGAATATTCACTGTGTGGTTTTTTTTACGAATGACCTTTATCAGCCACCGGTTGGTTCAAACATCGGTTACCTGATCGTTCAATTTTATCTCTCTGCTTACTTATCATGCTGAGTGTGCACTAATGGTGGATTGAATGTAGTGCAGCATCTTGCTAAAAACCCAGACAGCTAATTTATCATTCTACTCACCATGACCTACTCCCAAACAGCCAGTTGTATGATCCAAGTTGCAAGCTCGGAAAGTCCCCAGACCTTGCCAAGCACTGAAGTTTTTTCGAGGAATACGATCTTAGTGAAAAACGGCGAGTTGTGGCGGAGGTATGTATTTTTATTAACGGGGTTGGTTATAGCTGTAAATTTTCTCAACAATTAACATCACAGTCAAATTTTGTCAGCAACACCACCCCACAGTTTGGACTAAGTGGAGCCGTTCGGTAGGATGGCGCTTTTAGGGAGGTAGGCATAATTAAACGTATATCTTTCCCCCAAAATTTCAGCTCCAGACTGTGAACATGTCAGAATTGCATATTAGACTACAAACCGCCTTATGTGAGATAAAGATTTATTTAAAATATATGCGTCGTAGTTTATCTGCAGGTCAAATAGAGAACAGCGTAAAATGCCCTGAGGTTTATTCCGTTACACACCCACTTGGGAATTCTACACCATCATCACTGAACACTTCTTCACGATTATCGTCTATTCTTGAACTTCCGCGATGGCTTTTTTCAGTATCTTATAACCTTTCTCTCTCATCTCTTCTGACTACTGGTGCGAAATTTTTTTCAATATTGGGCCAGTAAATGAAATGCTTGCGAACCAAACTAAGCGACATTACCTGTAACAAAGATCACATTTACAATCTTCAGTCATTTTAAAAAAATATACTGCCATATTCCATTTCGACATTCAGGAAGTGTTTTTTTGCTTATTAAATCGTGTATCTGTTTTCTCCTGAAATTATACCTGTCTAAAAGTGAGCGCTATCTCACCTCATTATCACTTTGTTTTAACAAGGCTACTTTAGCAGAAAATATTCCGTTCGTACATTCATTGATACTGGACATGTGAGGTGGTGACGAAGTGAGCCAAGCGTAGCATACACGCGGTTCACCACCTGATCAAACTTACTGGGAGTTACTCACTGAAAAACTGACACAAAGTGAATCATTTATCTAGCTGCTCACGCACCGTATACCAGTATGCAAAGACTAACTTTCTTAACAGTGATTGGAGTGAATGAGTGTCCATTATTCCATGTTGATTGTGTGATGGGCTGAAACATCAAAACTTTCGACCACTCCTTTCAACTTATTGCTAACACTTAGGGGAGAACAGTTATTCGGTTCAGTCATAGTATGAGGCACTATAGTCTGTGCGTACTGTTGAAACATCAGCCGTTGGCCAGGTGACACATACATGCAGTACGTGCGCGATGTTGACTTGCCTAAAAGTTATCTGCCACATTTTTGAATGTGATATGTTTTGTTTGGCCGCCCGTCTGTTTTGTGAGGTTAATACAGAGATTGATTTGCTTGTGGTTTACTAGTTTCTATTCTGCAAGAGTGAGGATCAGAACGAAATGACGCCACTGAATAGGTAATTCGATTGCACAGGTCTGACTAAATAATTTCTGTTGATTCAGCAGATGATAACATAACGGAAGTATAAGCACGATTACTGTTGGTGGAATCCACACGATTATTGATCAACATATTACTTATAAGATTTCTTAAACGAAACGACAAAATGAAGTTAATGCGATACGAATTATGACACATTTTTATATCATAATAAATCTATATAGGACAGGGGTGGAAATAGGCAGCTGTATAGACAACCAGTTTGTTGTTTCCGCAGAGCAGTTCATATTATGACGCTCCAGCAAGTTCACGGAACAAAAACCACATCAAAAATCCATCACACTATTACACATCAGGTAAACAAGTCTACGAACTAGAGAACCAAATCTTGTTGACTGAGATTATTAGTTCACAGAGCACAGGTAACCAATTAAAAACGACGCCCGTTCCGCTGTTCCCAATTCATTAACATGAAATAGAAGTCAGACGGATGAATGTAAAATACAAAGTTGTAAAAACAGAGTATTATTTTTTCAGATAAACGACTGTGCTATGTAAGCACAAAACTGCATCGTAACATAAATGTGTTTATGTTGGCTGTGATAATTATCAGATTTACAGCATTTACTTTCTGGGCTTGTAGAATTATGCGCTATCCGTTACGCGTGCTGTTGCCATGGCTTATCAATCTTGGGTTCATGATACTTGTCGGACTGAAGAACCAACACTTACCGTTTCCGATCGGTTGTGTCAGGTAAGTAGGTTAGTTGGGTTTCATATCCAGTGGACAGCTAGTTGCACATTACCACAAAACTGTCAGATCAAATAATGCCTTACAATTTATTCTCAACATTGCACAAGAAAGTTGTCATTTTTAGTGTTCAACTAAGTAGCGCTGCCCCACTGAAAATGTACCACAAGCTGTTTGTTCTTTGCGAAATAATTAAGATGTGTAGTTGGCCACAAAACGAGTGACAGCAACAAATTGATTCAATGAATACAATACACAAGGCTTGAGCTACATCAGCGTTAGAAAAGAATAGTAGCGTGTTCCGAAAGGAGGTCACCTGGGAGAAACATGCAACGGCATATCAGTTCTGCTCACTTACATCGCATATGTGTCGTCCTCGTGGTTTTAGGCAGACACTTCGATGAGTCCCACATCCTTTAAGACAATGGGTTTAATGCTAACTGAATCGGAAAAAGAAACAAATTCTGGATTGAGATAAAATGAATTTAAGACGGTGAAAGATCACTAAAGGACTTTGCATAGTGCATGATGATTTTTACGCTTCCTCAGGTGAACAACAGCAAAAAATGAGACCGTTGGCTTTGTCTAGGCGACGCGGACATGTAGCTTACCATCTTGGCTCTGTTAGCTTATTGGATCATTTGGTGGATTTCATATGACCCTGTATGTTAGATGCGTGACTGAGTCTAAATGTAACATCTCTGAACCGCCGTTCTCTGTTCGCGGCTCAGGTGGCAAAGCACTTACCGCGTCTGGACACGCTGTTTCTGCCGCTGGTTCGATTCCTTCGGCAATAAAATGCACCTTCGTCCTAGGTATTTGGAGAAGACCTTCAACAGCATGCGAATGCGGCCACTGGTTTGGTTGCCGAAGGAAAAGGGTGCCAGGATCCTTCAATCATGAACCATCTGATCATGGTCTAGCGCTGATTAAAAAACTAATCCTGAACCTACTAATCTATGGAAACGGTGCAAACAATGATCACTGATGGTTTGATGTGCATTCAATACAACAGGTCTGAGTAGACAAGTCGTAACGGCTGACGAACGGCATTCCGGTTCTTACGTAAGCATAGTGGATAGATTTTTATTATCAGTTATCACCTCATTGGGCTGGAATAATTTTCCCGCCATTATATGCTCCCATGAATATATACACCTGAATTAAGGACTTCAAACCACCCACGTAGGTAATAAGGGAGAGATCTCAGATCGTTTGCAGTAAGCACTTCTTACTCGTGAGACATGAACACGGATTCGTATCAGAATAGGAAATTCAGAACCTGCCATTGACTGATATCAATAGCATGTGCAACTTCACATGTTGTAATCTGACTGCTCTAACGTAGAACATGGAATAACGACAAACACAACACTGAAACTGTTTGTCCAATGCTGAATTATCCCAAAACGACGTTGAGTTGGTTCATTGCTAAGATATCCAATGTTTGGATAAGCGATGAATCGAATAGGTTTTCAGCACAACAGTGTACCCAAAAATTAACGTTTCTGCTTCGTGGATTACAGGTGCTAAACTGGTCAGCATGAAATTTCGGAGCAAAGTCAATTAAGAACCTTCGAACTTATTTACTTAGGAACTATCCCAAGATGTTAGCATATTTGACCCTGGTGCTGAGTTAAAATCAAAATCATTTTCCTCTGAACTCGAATAGGCTCCCTTCTCCTGTTGGGAGTATGTCGTATTGGTATATAACCGTTCTTTACTGATTGATTCCAGGGGTTAACGGCCTAAAGTGAACTCAGTCTATCGCGGTTGTTTTCCTATTTCAAACATTAATTGTTAAGAATTGCGAACATGCTTGTTCCTTTTGTGATAATTCTAGTGTTGTATAACAAGCACCGTTGTTTGTGAGTAGTATAGTTCATACACTTGGGAATTAAAGTGCAAGTCCCAACGCCCGAAGATCAGAGGTGACTATCGGAGTAGTGTGTACGCACTATGGGGAAAGTGCTAGTAGGGCGAATGACAACGTGCTTTTGCCCAATATGTGTGAATGTACGTCAGCCGTGCAAATGAATGTACGTGTTCGTGATCCTATGTTTTAACATAATCTGTACGGGAGTTCGTGCAATAGACAATTTTGCAGGCCAATCGTCTTTTATGCTCAAAATGTTAGGTATATTAATTTACAGTCGTTTGATTCCAGAGGTGTGTAAAAAGAGTTTGTTAGCCACAATATATTGATAAAGTTCAGTTATCAGATAATATTGCCGCAGGGTGTCAGGACAATCTTCATCGTTCCAGTTTGCCTGCTTAGTGCAGATAACTGTACCTCTTACTGACTAATATAACCTGAACATAATTCAGCCTTGGCTACATCATTCGCACGGAGTAAAGTTTCCAACCAGTCAGCTTGTTTTGAAAAGAAGCACTGGACTTGAGTTCTGTCTTTGTTAGAGCCCATCAATATCGCTCGTCCATTCCACGACCAGAACTTGAAGTCCGTATACGTACTCTCAAGTCAAATATATTTACCATTACACCATTCGACTTATTTTGCAGGATCGGACTGTTGTTTTATTGAATTCACCCGGTGAAAATTAAGAATATCAAGGCTTTCGCTCTAGGGTGCAATTTCATACCTAAATAATTAGGTGAGACGGAGTAAGTTGAAGTGAACTCTTCTCATATTACTCTCCTCTCTTTTGAATGATCCTGCAAAAGAACTGAACTGGTGCAACGCTTATTTGACTCGAAGCAAAAAGGTGTACGCAGACAGGCATCATATGAAGGGATATCTGCACGTTCCATTGATCCAAGAACGATCGTTTCATCCACTGAGCAAAGTTCCAGGTTTCCCAACCATCCCGTCCGACGGCATTTGACAACACCTCGACCAGAGAAGAATTGGCATCAACAACAACAGTCACAAAGGAACACTCCACATGCAGATGCAATCAATGGTGACAGTGCCATATCAAATCCTGGTTCACTTTCAGGGTGGGTCATATTAAACAATTCTCTTGTTTTGCCAGTTTTGAAAACCATGAGATCTATTTCATTCCACACTGAATGTAATCTTTTCTTTTGTGCATACGCTAAGCCATCCTGCTACTCTCACTGCTCATGAGTTCTCAAAATGGAGTCTATTGATGGTATGAGAGAGTGTAAGTTAGTATGATAAACTTAATCAAGGCAGTCGCCAGTCTTTTGATTCAGTAGAGCAGCTGCTGCCCGCTCATTGTTATCAAACAGCATATAGTGAGCCTTGATTTGATTTATGGTCTGAGTTATACGCCGATCAATACATACCCAAGCTAATACACAGTCGCTGTTTTAAGGCAGCTTTCTGTGTTCCTCTTCTGCTGGTTTAATTTTAACATTGTTGCTGACGTTCGTTTACATGAAGAGACGAGTGACTCAGTTATGTGGGAAAAGGTATTTTCTAGAGTACACAATATTGGTAGATGGCATGGAAGTATTGGATTACAAAGATACCAGAATCTTTTGCTCAATCTAGAGAATATCGTACCCGGTCTCAATATGACTGTAGGATTTGTCCGTAAACTGACGAGATTAGTTCTAAACCACTTCGAGGATTTTACCGAAAACTTCCGCGGCGTTAACACGATGAATTTTTATCCCCCCCACGAGTGCTGTTGGAGTACTAAGCTGAGTCGCTGGCAGCTTAGACACAGTTGTTGGATTTCCAGGAATCTCCGAGTTTTCTCAGCGCACGTGACGATAAAACAAATTCCTTCGAAGTGGTGTTCTCCAATCTGACTGGCTGGCAAGTCGAAAACCTCCCACCCAGTCGTATCACAACACATTCGTTTGCACCAAAACGAGAAAGTTATGAAAAACAGGGACTTTACCAGAAATAGTGTTGTGTGTACAACAGTTCACTAAGGGAAATCACAATACAGTGAACTCCAGATTACCAAACTATGCTAGATTCGTAAACCGATACCCTGATTTGCCGTTTAGAAATACTGCACTGTACTCTACTGCAAGCCTTTGCCCGCTGTCATTTAATTTTTGCAACCTGTTTACCAGAGATACTGTAGCATAGTAGACAAAATATATGACATCACAGCCATTGAACCTTAGTGCTTTTCTCCTTTTTGATACTCTTAAGCGACATATTTTATAATGCTCATTTGATCAGTCCCACTACATGGGTTTAGCTGACAGATGTTAGATCACATCTACGCTCGCTTATCTTCTTCATGTGTGCATCCATTAAGGCAGTACACTCAGGCAACTTACTCGGTGAGAGTTGTATGGAATGCGTACTCTGTGTCCGCCCCATGGTATGAATGTAGAATTACATGTTAATGTACAATCACAATTATTCTGCAAAACATTTAGGATGGACAGACAGGTCGTTCACATTCACTCTGATCAACCACCTTGAGTAGGTCGAGGGAATTAATAGGAACTATACACTGTTGCACTAAAGTTGTTTGCTGATGAACGATCAGTCATTTCGATTGTAACGGACAGAATATTAATCATGTTCAATCACAGATTACACGTTTGAGTGTCCTTTTTTCGTTTGAATCCCGCAACCTATACAGATTGGAAGAAACTTATAATGTATTACATTAGAAGAGAGAAGGAAAGATACACAGAAATAACGCATCATTTGAAAAGTTGAGATGCAGTAAACCGAGATGAAAGTAGAACATAGAAAAAGAAATATAACACGGACAAGAACACTTCAGCATGAAACAAACTTATTTCAACTGTCATTGGTCTTTTATTGAGTACGCTAGACGTTGCACACCATTTCACAGCTTTCTAGTTGGCTAGGCTTATTGAAGTTTCGGAATAGCATCACGAATATACGCACTAAGTCTTCGTCCAAAATCATCTTCAGTTGGCTCAGTTGTGACAGACTTGGGGGAGTATTTCACCTTAGGTGTGTACCAATATGGAAAGATTACTGAAATTAACACACTCTCATTTGTTGGCCTAGCACTGCCACGGAAACGGTGCCAATAGTTAAGTAGCGAGTGGCTTCGCCGTATGTTTCCCTTATGTGTTCAATTTCACATTTGACTCCTGTTTTCCGTTTTATGCTCTCCGGTTCTGTAGTACGCACCTGATAATATACGCAGAAATTTTTCAAGTCATAAATCGTGCGCACTAATGTTTTTGACTTCTCCATTAAATGAAAGACTAGACTGAATTACAGGCAATTTGTATATTGTAACAGCTACAGCGAGTCGTTTAGCATTCTGATTTAGACTTATCACAAAATCGTGATTCAGAGGATGTTATATAATTCTGTGGATCAAGAGATGGTCACCTGGTATTGGAGAAATGATTCAATTCCAGAAACTCTTTCCAATAAGTAAAACGGTACGCTGTACTTTCACAATCTGTGTCTCTCTGTCACAAGCTAGGGCTGATGAATTTGAATGTCAGTGGGATGTACATCACAGGAGAGCTTTCTAATTGAAACACCCAAAAATCGAGGTAACAACTCACTTGTTATGTCAGCCTTCTGTTATAAACCCTCTTAAACGATATGCTGGTTCGTTCTTGCTATCGTAATGCGCCTGGTAGAATTCGGATTCTGCTCTTGTAATAATTAACAAGGCAAATATCATCACGAAACTATCACAACTATCCCACGATTTGCTCCAAAGACAAACCAAAAGTCGCGTACGGAGGAAACTGCTATGTTCCGCCTCAACACGTGTGCTTGAAAGGCGACAATTACAAAGTACTTGTAGGGCGCGTAATTACCAAACATTCTCAAGACATAACATTGAACAATTACCAAAAAAAGAGTTAGGGTTGCTAATGGGCATAGCGGTATAAAAAGTCTCGACCGATTTGAACAGTTCCGCTATTTAGGACTGAGGCAAGTGGGTTTTTTTCTTTCTCAGGACGGTGGCAGCTTGGGACGGTAACAGAATGAACGCCCTATTATCTTCATCATAGACGAAGCGCAATATTAGAAGGCTAGTTGAGATTCGTTGAGACAAACATTTCTAGGCATCTTGCGTGGACGCCAATACTCAGCTTTTCGCATTGCACTTAGGTGAGCTAGACGAAAGTCTGCGTTGTAGACCAGGAGTTCGAAATTTTAAGACCAATCCAAAGTCTTTCCATTCTGATAATACTATCTACTAATCGTCCCATTTTTATGTCATCAACAAAGACAGACTATTGTCTGATAACATGCATTTTGAAGGGAAAAAAATGGGCTGATTGGTGGATCTAGGAGAGAACCCTGATATATCTTGTTAGACATCTAGTGCAATCAGATAGCACATTGTTGTCATATACCAAAACGTCAATCCTTGAGATAATCGACGATTCACAAAAATGAAATTTCAGTTACATGGATAAATCGGAAAAGATATCAATTTGTAGTTCACTTCCATCAGGCGTTCCAATTAATTGCTTGCCAGTTTAAGTAAAATGATTACCCATGAAAGGTCGTTTCGGTAGCTATGGTGGCCATTACACGACAGCGTGCGGTGTATACGGTAAGCCCTCGATTAATAGTGGGCTATTACTACACTGGCTTTTGCGGTAGCGGACAACGAGTTACATGACCAACAGATGACAGACTCGTTGCACTCAGCACATTAAATATGATGGACTAGGGTGCAGGTCTTGCAGGTTTCTGGACGGTTGCTCTGGTTAGTGTGGGGTACGGTTGAAAAACTTGCCTAATCCTCTCGGTTGTTGTCTTGCTAATCCTCTTGACACTACTAGAGAGTTGGTGCGTGCCATGACGCAACAGGCAATGGCAACAGAGCGAGTGAGACAAAATATGACCTCACCCATAGCAAAGCACATCATGGAAACTGTTCACGTTGTTGACCCCGGCAATTCGTTTCAAGTGCTGTTGCGTAATCAGAATCCGAAGTTGCTTGCCTTCTTCGAAGCAATGTTAACCAGTACTCGCCGTCCGATCCTGTGTGTGTGTGCATAAACTGTTGACTCAAGCAGTTTGTCTGCCTTGGAACTGATAACAGTCTTTGTTTTGTGTAAACTCAATCGTTGATTGTTTCTATTGTTGTTGCTACTCGCATGTCCTATATATTCCAGTGTTTTACGTTAGTGACTGAAGAGGGTAAACTAAATGTTAACATCTCGCGATGTATGTCTTCTGTCGTTACTGGTGAACCAATAGAAAGTACAGACGATGGCCAGACTACTTATTATTCAGACGCCTTTCTATCGAGCGCCACACCATATGTAGTGTGACTGTTATAAACTCCAGATATTCGTGTATCAGCCATCTTTGTGATTTTTATGTTCTCTTGACTGCTAGCAAAGACAGTAGTATGTTGAAACATTCTTTTCCGGTCAAGAATTTGAATAAAGAAGACAGTAGGCTGATATTGCACGATTTATGTCCGGACAAATTTCGCTGCATCTTTACGAGTGCATACTACAGACCATTTGTATATCAGTGAGAAAACGAACAAGATACCAGAGAAAATCAATTGTCAGAGTGCACAATCACCGTCACTACCAAGGTAGTGGCAACCGTACAAACAGTTGTTTCTG
>LUCH01001287.1:97505-123987 GCA_013368495.1 Paragonimus heterotremus | reverse complement strand
GCTTTCTGGTGGTAAAAACTGAAAGATGCATTTGCATGTGTTTTCTCGCGTGCCCTTCAAATATTGGAATCATCATTGTTTACCTAACTATTGAAAAGTTAAATTACTGTAAAATCCCATCATAAGGACTGAAGATGCTGAACCGACGAACTATCTTCTTTTCCGAAGCATGCATCAAACGTTTGTTAGCTGTGACCCTTCTCCCTCTGATTTCGCTTTCTTTTGCCGACATATTTCACGTCATAATATATACCCATCTGTTGCTCTCTACTGCAGGTAAATGTCTGATTCGCGCGCACATCCGGGCGTGTTTCTTGCAAATGCTTTGAGAAATATATATTATCATTATCATTCGAAGGCAAGGGTCTCTTTTTGAGAATGGGAATAAGGTCCTTCGAGTAAG
This sequence comes from Paragonimus heterotremus, assembly GCA_013368495.1. Lineage (NCBI taxonomy): Eukaryota > Metazoa > Platyhelminthes > Trematoda > Plagiorchiida > Troglotrematidae > Paragonimus > Paragonimus heterotremus. Next base: position 123,584 of record LUCH01001287.1, on the reverse strand, counting down.
CACGGATTTTGGGGTCAGCATTGATGCGCTATGCTCGTTAGCCCTGGCGAAAGTGAGTCGTTTAACATTGCTTTGGCCTGATCACCTGGGGGTGATATGGTCGGAAGCCGTCGGTGCAAAATAGTCTCCTCTCTCAGAGTGCCTTGTTCCTCAGGCTTGTTGCTGTGCAACGAGCAACTGTCACACTTGAAAGGACGAACACGATATACTCGTCCGGTAAGCTTAATTTTGGCTTCATGTCGGAAGAAGCATTTTGTTTATCATTAAGAGCTCTTTCGACCTTGACGGCGTGTGGTGCATTGACATTCTTAGACGCCTTGCAATTACATTCAAACATGTTACTGAGAGTGGCGAGCAGTGGAACCGCTACAGCTCCTGTTGGAATGTAGCCTTCTCGAAAAGGCGGCTCATGCAGATAAGTAGCCTTTTTAAAGAAGTGAGCAGAGTGTACTCGTTCTCCTTAAGGCCGGTGTACTAAAATTAGGCATTTGTGGCGCTTCGTACCGTTCTGAACAATCATGTGTCAGCCGAATCGGCGACAAGCACTGGAAACCTCCGATTCAGCGACAATTCTGGATCTTGTGCGCGTCACTGTGTTAAAGTTTGTGGACACAAGCCGTAAATGTTAAAGGTATAAGGCGATAGATAACAGAAGTAAAACTCGAGGCGAGGGAATAATGAAAAATGAGTTATCATTCACTCAGATAATGATTGACAAAATGGATGTATTAAGTGGCGGAAACTTCATGAATTTTCACGTTCAGAGCACCAATAACAGGAAGACAACGACGGCGCAAAAAATCTTCATCAGCGTTTGAGTTGCTCACCCGTGGCATTCATAAATGCAATGCTTTACTGCCTGCCCGGCAAAATGGGAGTTAGAGACTTAAGTACGTGCATGATAGCTTGGTGTTGTTGCAGATGATAGCGGATAGTTTAATGACAGGGGACTTGGTTAGGGATGGCCTAGTCAATGTGAAACCACCGATTAATCAATGGTTACACGAGCTCACTAATGTCGAGGTAATGCTATGTTTATTTATCAACAATACGGGAAAGGAATTGAATTCTGCGGCCCTTATCTCCCACCACTACATCTGGTGAGACCAATCCCGTGACCTTCGGAATACAGTCACATGCTCGTCTTATTGCTTATTCTGCCTTTTAAATATGTTTACAAATGGTTTAGACGTAAGCGCCACTTCATCCTGACCAGAGATCTCTTCTTATGACGGTTTGCCAGGATTTTTTTCTGAACTGACGATTTTGTATAAAATATTTTTAAACACCAGGGATAGCCACTTTTTCATCAGTGCTGTCTCAGCTCACAATCTTCGTCTGCCAGTCGGCCTTGTTTCGGGACCGTCATGACTTAGCAAGAAGAGAGAAGAGGGAAGAAATGAAGATCTCCGGGGAATGGTGAAACTGAAGTGAAATAAAAATCTCGATTCCGTTAAGTTGGAGAAAAGGTTGGAGTACGAAATTCCGGAATGAAGTTGTGGATATTTAGTAGAAGGTGTTGGTCGTTTATGTCTGGGAATGATCGGCCACGTCAGTCTACTTCCTGTGTATCCACACAGGCGCTAGCTGTGGTGTAAACTTGCTTTTCAAAATAAGCTTGATAGTGGTTTTATAGAACCAAATAGTACCTCATATCTACCACGGGGTGTTAGTAACAGTATTTTATGGTTCATTTTTTTGAAGGGCCAAACAACCGCTCATTTCTAGATAGAACCATATACAACGCCACCGCATATACCGGGTTTACAGGCAAAACTGCAAACAAGCCGAGCTCAAGTTATGTCAGGCAACAACCAACCCCAGTCATAGTCTAGCCGCAGGGCGAGGTTATTCCGTACGTTCACTATTGTGTAACAGAAAAGGGAAGCTCGGACTCCCTTAGCTGCTTATGGCTTTTGGATCACACATGTTGCCCTTTCAGATGAGGCCTCCTCATCGACTGAAAAAGGTGCTGGTTGGTACACCGGTGAGGGCCCCCAGGATTTTGGAAGCCCCTATAAAGTCTTCACGGAGCCATTTTCATTTAGGGGAGAATACGTTGGAAGGTTTTGGCTTACTATCTGTCTACTAGCTAACCTCAGCACGCCTTCATGGTATTATTTATCCTTCAGTAGTCTTGTAGTCCACGTATTAATACAATACTCTAAGAGGGGCCTGTAAAACTTCTTGTACAGCAGAATCAGTACTTCCGGTTGTCCGGATGAGGTGGTTTTATGAGCTGAAAAAGCGATTCTCTTACTTCCTTCGCCGCCAAAGCGCACTGCACGGTAAGTTTAAAGCAGCTATTGACCAGGACCTTCAGGCCTTTAGTTTCTTAAACTTGCGTTAGCCTGCTCGGATTGCCTGAAGTGGGAAGCTAATCTCGAGTGAAACCTTTGCTGTCTTTGATCAGATGCAGGCAATTTTCTGGGCTGGGAGGTAGATCCCACTTGGCTGACCAACCGATTAGCATTACTAAATCAGATCGGACGGCACCCGGAATGGGGTTAGTGCAACTTTCTAATCGTCAGCGAACATAATACAGAAATGGTAGAGAAGCGGCCAACACATCTACACAAAAAAACAGAGTGCGGTGGTCCCAGAACCCACCCCTGTAATACTCCGCTGGGTGCAGGTTAACTTATGAGCCGAATCCTACCACGACAACCTTGAACGCTGTCACATAGAGAACCCTCAATCCATCGAATGGTAGCCGGCGCTACCCGATAATTCTCGCGTTTCAGTAATGCCAGCTAGTGGTTAACCGATTCGAATGCCCTACCGACGTCGACAGAATACACTCTTACGAGGTCCTGTTTATTCAAACGGTGTTTTGTTTCCTCCCGTAGAACATTACAGGCTTGACAGGCAAGACCTTTTTCACGAATCCATTTTGAATGGCATCCAACAACTTAATTTTGATTAGGTGCCTGGCAATTTTGTTTCCGATGATTGTTCAACACACTTCCAGTGGAATGCAAGGGAAACTCACAGATCAGTAGTTATCAGTCGCTTCTTTGTTTCCATCTCTGGCCACAACTGTGAAACTTGCCTCACGCTAACCCTTGGACACTTCACCTTATTAGAAAGATTGGCTAAACAAGTTGATTACTGGAACGGATAGTAAACTGGATAGCGGACATATGTTAACTGCGTAAATGACAACTGATCCCAAAGCTTTATGAATGGTCAACTACCGCGCATTTTTCTGTTTCATGAGTTGTGGTTTATTCGTGAGTTAATTCTTTGGCCAGTGCAGTAAGTGGATTTAGGATAGGGTTGTTTTGACTATCCTTTCGGTGGATATCTGCGAAATGTAGCACCAAATGTTTCGCCTTCTCGTGAGCACTCGTAATTGGGTTGTCAGTGGATGGCTTGTGATCGCCAATTTTCTTGCGCATCGCTGGCCTAGCTTGAATATATGTGTAATACTGCTTCAAACCAACTTTAACACCTCAAGGTAGCGCCAATCCTTTGGCTGCTGGGGTGGTTTGAGAATGTTGTCCTTCTCACGAAGGTGGAATGAAAGCCATCTATGCCCATTTGTTTTTGAAAACTAACCGCGTTCTCCTTTTTCTCCTGTCTTATCTGTTGTGGTTGTTCATCGACGGGGTTTGCCTCATGACCGGCGACCAGTCAGTGGAGTGCGCTTTTTTGCATAAGAACAAGCAAGCCTACTGAACAGTCAAGTGTGGAAACACGTTTGCAGCAGCGATCCTTAGAGCAGTCACATGATTGCAGTCGCCAACTCCCCCTCAGAAGGCTCATGGTAGGCGCTTTTTTGATCCTGCAACCGGAGGTATCGAAGTCTCGGTCACACCTTTTTGGTTTTGTTCACGGCACTATCAATGTCATTAGTACATACGCAAAAGATCTAGGACCACAAAGTTCCCCTGCTTACGCTACTGAACCAGTCTAGAGTAAAGACCAACGTGTGGGTATTATGAACCGCCGAGTTCAATCTGTATACCGGCGAATGTGTCAGTGTTGCTAAGGTGGTTGCGTACAACGGAGGTCGTCGGGTCCTTGCGTGTGAAGTTGTGGACGGCTGGCTGCCTTCGCACGGGTGAGGACCGTGATGTGTCTATTATGAGGAGGAGTCAATCGAAAACCACACCGAAGCTGATGCTTGTTGGGGCCTGATGAGTGCGTGCATGTGGCGAGCACAAAACAGGACAGATAGGATTTTCTGAAATCGATTTGTTAGTTTGATTACTTCACGACGATGCGGTCAGAGTGGGCTAGTTGGGCAGCTGAACTGGATACAGCACAATTACGTCTCTTTCAAAGCCACTTGTCTTCCACAATGCAAAAGCCCCGAAAGGCGCCAACTGTATGGTGGACAAATACAATCAGAATAAGACGTCTGTCACAAGCTAGATGATTGTAGCTTGAGGAGACCCCGTTGAACAATCTCTTGACGGGTTTTTCGGAGGTCCAGCAAACTCTCGGAATGCCTAAAGTGTAAACAAAACTACGACGGGGAACAACTTGGAGGGAATATGAAATTCGCCCGAGATGGTTGAACCTTGCAACACTTAGAACAGTTTGTTGATTTTCAAAGAGGTAACCGGTGTCTTGAAGTGTTTTTGGAAGGATAGCTTCTTAGATCACGGTGACGTAGGCCAGGTTCCAGTGTATACACAGCAGAAGTGTTGGAACTCGGCGCAAAACCTGAAATGGTTAGTGCAGAAAATCGTATGCGATTAACGTGCGTAAGTGAAAATCAGCGAAAAGCCAGCTCAAAACTACTAGGACTAGTACGCGGTGTCTAAGCTGAAAGGTATTCTCAAGCAGGTTGTGCGAACGAACGTTAGTAGGACTGAGCTGAAGCAGATAACGTGGATTCTACGTCAGGTCAGTTGTCCACTAACTCAGTTAGTGAACAATGCCAATGACTTGGAAATATTTGTGGTATGCACGAACAAGGTGAATGATTCCTTACAAACCTGCACAAGCTAACTCATACGGCCTAACAATATTTTCAGTGTAGTATTACAAAAAGCAGGTCACCGGTGAAGATCGAGGAAGAGTGTGCACCAGTGGGCGAACGGGATTAACCCTGCAGCAGGGACATCAATGCCAGTCGTGTTCCGTCTACACTGTAAGCATTAGGTAGCGCTTACGACGTCACAGAGCCAGATGCCGGCCGAGATATGCCGCGGCAAATATGCGCTCATATGGATGAGTGGCAGGGATTGTCTCTGTGTTTGTTTTGAAGGTTGAATGTGAAATAAGAACATTGAAACGTTCGTAGTGCCGTACATGTCAGGGGCCCGTTTTGAGTGGTAAGGTATCCGATCTCATAGAGAGAACACTATCGGTGGACTCAAGTGAACCAAGTATTGAAATGCAGGTCTCACATCGGCATAAAGCAGTTATTAGCATTTATCACTAGAACAGCAATAAACGTCAACAGTGGTTGATTTTGCACAGCCTACAACGGTGGTAACCAGGAAGGGAAAGATGTCAGAAACTCGCATGTCAGCCCCAAGCGAGGTAAAGTTGGAGAATAATCTGACGAACTCCGTACGTTCTCCCTCAGTAACATCTCTGTGAAACAGCCCAGCTCATAGTATCGTGCATCCAAAGTGTCCACTGAAATGTTCGTGTAATCAACGATCGCCTCAGTCTTTTGAGAGTTGGACCATTGCAAAGCAAACGCGCGAAGCATGAAAACCAAGCCGTCAAGACTGCAAAAAGCGTTTTGGCAATGTAAGCCCACAGAAATTGGAGGCTTCCAAGTCCGGAGGCACGAAGCAGTCCACTTCAAGTAAACTGAGATCTAAAGGATGCAAGTCATGCAAAAAGGTCGCAAAGTAATTGTTGGTAATGGGATTGTCCTCTGCACCAGCCGGCAGTCTGAGATTTGTAGATTACACCACAGGATACTCGATGGAGCTGCTACGGTCCAGCTGTCAAAGTGGTGACCATACCTAGTTACTCATACGACGTGCACCAAAGTTTTCTGATGAACATCTGTCTGTAATTCAGAAACTCGTAATCGCCTACGTAGATCGATCAATCTCCACCACGGTTTGCTGTCCCTGGTGTGAAGCTGCATCTGAAGTTATCTGTGTCAGAGTCCTCCAAGTTAGTTGTTATGAGTGCGTGAACCAGTCAACTGTATGGTGGTACCGCTGAGTGCCTTCCCAGCTGCAGTGGATTCTGACGAGTGATCTACTCATTGTCAACCATCTGACGGTTTCTGTGCCCTTCGTGCATGATGGTCACGGTGTCGTTTGGTCCACATCCGCTCACATAGTGCATATGCATCGAACGATTTACTTTTTGAAACTTCCGCGTGGCAAACCTACTGTCCTTGAAAAAATTCTTGGACCAAGCTTCGTGGCCACAAAATGGTACCACGGCAGATGTGCTATGCTATTAGTTCAGACCGTTACAGAACTAAGTGGCATATGAAAGTATTCCACGATCCACAACGAAACCCTGTAAGCCAAAACGACGTACGCGCAACAGAAATGTCAAATCTTCGAAAGCTGTTCTGTGTTGCAAAGCCACCCACTCACACAGAGTTCTCACGTTTATGGAGCTCATTTTTGGGTTTGAAACACCGGTAATGGAAAAAACAGAAGCGGCAGAAAAGAAGATACCAGAGACTTTCACTCAGTAGGCTGATAACCGACGATGATACGCATTAGCACCATCTCATCCCGGTGAATTTTACAAATCCGAAGGGTGGGTAGCCACAAACCGAGGACAATGAGGGGCCAGCCTACGGCAACCTGTCCTGTTGCGCGTGACTATATGTGTAGTGCACAAAGCAGATACAGATCCACAGTCGACCGTTTCCGTGCTGAAGCGCAGACAGGAACCTTCAAAGAAGGGACACACTCGAACTGCGAACACACAAGACAACAGTCACTACTCTGGTTGTCCGTTATAGTCGTGGGCAAACCTTGGTGTCACGTGGAGACACCGTGGAACAGCGTTCTTCCGAAGCAGGGGGTTCAAGCAATAGTACTGCAAAGGAAAACAACAAGAACCAGCGTGAGCCAAAGGCCCAATAAGTCATGCACACAACTTACACAAACGAGAACAGCTCTAAAGACACAAAAGCACGATGTTATACAATTCAAATTCAATCTGTGTGCGCCCTCTAGTTTTGACTGCGCACCACATATGCACCCGAATGCCTATACCCCGCATTCCCATTAGGAAATGGCAAACAGGTGCCGTCTACCTTAAGCCATAGCGTTTAACCCTTTGAATAGACCAGTTGAGAGCTCTGTTGGTTCTGATGAGAATGCACCAATGATACCGAAATAATACGTACACACCCTGTTGCAACCGGTTACCACATCAGTTGATCTGTCCATGAGGATCAGGATGGTTTTGAGCGGGTGAAAAGCGCCCACAGTACCTCAAATATTTAAGTCAGAAGGCCGAGGAGCCCCGCAAATCTACCGGTCGGTTACACCGATTTTTCGGTCGTGCGCTAGCGACAAAAGTCCACAACGAGCTACGCTTAATCTGGCGGTCCAACAAATGCCATTATAAGTGTCCAATGGCACAAAAAGTAATTTCTTTTTGAAACGGCTAATAAGAAAGTGCCGTAGAAACTGGAATTAACAAGGTGCTAATCGAACAAATATACAAGAAAATTAGATCTGTCATCTCGGCTGTGAAAAATCTCCGGAAAATGAACAAAGGATATCTCCGTGAAGTGAAATCAACAACTAGGTACCGTCCGGTAACGGGGGTCAAAAAACGGAGTTCAGCTGACTGAAACAGCTGGTCATTTGTTGAGACGGAGCAGAAGGACTGTTTGACGATTAGGAAATGATAAGAATTATAGGCTGTTCAGGGAAATGATGTTGGAGAAGGATGTCCTATTTTGACATTTAGAAATGTACAGGGCTCAGACTGAATAAGGGTGGGGGAAACAGTTGCAGTAGCTGTTGTAAGAATAAAAGTTATTGATACAGTTCATTTTTAGTGAAAATTATGGAACCTAGAGTCATCCTTTAACACTGATCACACAAAGCTCAGCAATCTCAAAATGATGCAACGCACATTAACAAATTCAACAATGGCCGTCCACTGAGAGAGAACCATTGGGTATTTTACAGCCATAACTGATAATGGTCCTAGTAAACAGGCTTCGAGTGCTGTATTTTTGAAAACAATAACTCAATGGCTTTAGGATTGTTTGAGAAACCGATATTTGATCAATAATGATCATTTCATACCGATTAAATTATCTGTAGGGGATTTCAGTTTCCATGTAAATTGGACGTCATCCGCAATTACTGGCGACTGTCCTATTCGTATAGATTTTGTACTTGACTCCTTTCGAAAAGAGCATTACTCACAAGCAAATGTGGCCGATCATTCATATATGATGATTTAGTTGCGCCTGCTTTGAAGTGAATGACGCATTGGTCAACACGGTTGCCTCATAAACGCGTGGCCGGAGTCATAGCCCCAGATGTGACAGTTGTATGCAATACTGACTAGCATGAACAAGGACGATATTAATATCTACCGCCTTATTCTACGAGAATAAGACAGTAGTGATCAATTGTGGGTGATGTGCAGTTTATAAGAAGACTGATCCTTGCAGGTCCCTGTTCATGGGGTTCTCTCATATTGCACAGTAACTTCACTGGGGTCTATCAAGGTTCCGATCTTGACATCGGTTGTCTACACAATTCGTCAACAAACTGCCTATTCTTGTACGTTCGAAGTACTACTGTATGTGGCTGATATCAGAGTCCTCCGTGACATTCATACCTTACAGAATTAAGGTACCCCACAAAATTAGCTACATACTATGTCGCATTCGGCCGGTTGAAGTACTTTGACGTTTAACACCAATAAACGCAGTCCCCAGAAATGACTTACAAGAAATTCTCAGTCATTCATAAGATGACATTAAGTAGCAGGTGGCAGCTAAGCAGTCCGATCTATGGATCACTATCGCTGGGCATTCCACCCGATTTGATAACTGTCGCCTGCTCGCCCAGGTGGCCACGTACCTGCTTGGGGAACTTCCGGACAAATTCACATTGGATACTTTTGGAAGAGTGTCAGTTATGTCGACCTCACCTGAAAAGTTTCTGTATCTGTGCTTCCTCTCTTAGGAAGGGGTAGTATTATGTTAAAAAGTGCTCAGTGTATGGTTATAATAAACGCCTACACGAATTGGCGTGAAGCTCCTATTCCGACGAAATCTGTGCACTGAAATTTTTCAACCTCCCACACAGGTACTTGACACCGTTCTGCAAAATCAGAAAGCTCTAGTGAACAATTTGGCACACTATTACAATAGCCCCCTTTACACCACACACAACTCACACGGCCACTTGTTGAGGCCAAACCAGTAGGGTCCACGTTCTTCATGTGAACAGCACCGCCTTCTTGTGAATGCATGCCATCCATTGAACTTGTTACGTGAGTCAGTAGCGCGGGAGGCTAACACCCAGCCATTCAAATGGAGGCGCGTAAAGCAAAATGCCTCATAAGCAGCTTTGGACATCTAAGTTTTCGCCTGATGGGAGCATGAATTTCACCAAGTAGTAAAACAGTTGGCCGACGTCTGGCTTGCCTGTTGCTGTCAGGTAACTGAATGTCTCTCTGATGAGGTAAAACTGTATGTTTGGTCTATCCCTCTAGTAAATTATAAGTAGGCTTGATGCTAAAGATACCTTATCGACTGGTTCCTCGTTTCTCAGCGAATAACGCATGGGTTTGTTATTGCAGATCCAAATCGCCCGGTGCAATTTGGTTTATCTGTTTCAGTATTTAGCGAACGTTCAGTGGGCTGAATGACAACAATTGAAAGCTTAGCGATTTACCAATGTTTTATTTAAATGTGAAACTTACAACGATTCAAGGCGATCCGTAGGGCAGCAGTCGGCGAATTCAAAAATAACGTTTTTCCAGTAACTGATAACTCTGTAAGAAAAGAATTGCTTTCTGAGGAAGATGGAAGAACGGAGCTTGTAAAGCTTCTCACAAGACCCATTGGGACACTGTCAGCCATTAGGATGAAGAACTGCTAAACGAGTCCTACTCTACGAAAACCAACGTGAGAATTAAGTCGCCACGGAATCGTCGAAATTCAGTGGATACAAATCAAGCATTCCAAGCTGTGACTCGTAAGCCATATGCTGCAGGCCAGTCAACAGCTTGGTAATCACGCTGTGAACACATTTAACAGCGAGTACGCCCTTGACAAACTAGTGTACATAATTTTAATGACGTGCTCAAACAAAGGTATTATATGAACCGGGTGAAGTGTCTGAAACGACCTCTGGCCTACAGCAAAGGAAAGATCCGCTCTATCATCCCAAGGGTTGCGAGCCCCTTTTTGGCGGTCATCTGGTGACGATAAACTGAGGGTAAGTTAGATGATATTCAGGGGTCTGAAGCTTGCGTCAGTTTGGTTTTTCTCGATGCCTACTATGCTGAGCGCATTGTGATACACGAAGGAATTGCCAGAATCTCCACAGAGTGACATATGTACTCAATTACTTTCGTTCCGAGGGGGAATACAGCCGCCTTTACATCCATTAATCGGATCAAGGTCAGTCTCAATTGTACTAAGATAATTAGCAATCCAGATTTCTTGATCGTCAGTGCAAAGATGAGCGCTATCAGAAATATTATCCGAAAGGCCGTTGATGTTAACGCGAACGGAAGTGGATCGAGCACTGACCTCTGAGGAACACCTGCAGAGATCGGGCAGGAAGACAGAAGGTCCTTTCGGGTTTCAACTCCAAAAGTTCTGTTATTTAGGGCGGAGGCAATCCAACGAAGCACCTTCCCTTGAATGTCGCGAACTTCTAGCCTACGTTATAGAGGACCGCGTTGAACGCGGTCGTATGCCCTAGAGAAGTCAAAGAAAGTACCTGGAATGAGAGCACTGTCCTCAGCCTACGTCAGGCTAGTCGTGAAGGATGACATGTTTGTTACCCCTGTTCGGTAAGGGAGGAAGCCTTGCCGGGTAGAAGAAAAAATACTTCCCGTGAAGTGCATTAGAATGAGTCGTTTCGGCAGGCGCTCTACTATCTTACCTGTGGTACTAGTAAAACTGACTGGGCTGTAGCTAGAAAGATAATGTAGATAGTCCGCCCTAAACCTTGGTATGTCCGTGGTTTCTTTCCATGCATCGGGTAGAATGCTGGTCTGAAGTGCCTGTTTGAACAGTTTTGTAGAGGGGTTTCGGTAAGCTAACTGGCGTTTCTCTGGGCAACTTGAGGTTGATCTAATCTGGACCCATAGTATTATATGGACTAACCTCGAGGATAAAACCTTCAACGTTAAGCATGGAGAAGTCAACAGCAGGGAGTGGTTGCAAAGAGATCCGTAATGGTATAGCAGGATGACAGTTGGGTGGCGCAACTTAGCATCCCACCAAATATTGTTTCTTGAATATCTCCACAACTACCTTGAAGTCGGAAGAAGTATACTCGTCAGACAATTTTAGAGTAAGACTTAAGGGCCTTCTCATTTCTTTTCGACGCATATATTCTAATAGAAAATTTTTGTTTACGTGAAACCTCAGCAAAACTTTTATTGGGCAAGCTTGGTGTGTTTGTAGCTTTCTCGCGTTCGGGTCCATCGAGTAATCTTGAACTTTATGTTCCACTAGAAAACGGAAACGGTCATCAACGAAACGACGTATTCCGCGCAAGACAGATGAGCAGAGGGAGGGTACCCAGGTTGCTCGGTCGGAATAAGTAATCCGGTTTATGAATTACGTTTTCAAACGTGCCGTTGTACATGCCCACAGAATCACGCCAAAAAGGAGTTAACCGAGATAGCTTTCCGAGCCGTCAGAATCAGCCTGATTTGGTTTACGATTTGTAGAACTTCTGATGGCGGTCGAGATCGGGGTCAGTAGTTAGTGGTCACCGTATCCAAGTGAATGACAACTCTGCTAATCTAGTGACTCTCGCTTGTAATCCTTAGGTCGACTAGAGGGCAGATCTGACCAGGACCATATTACATCAGATCACCAACATGTTTTGTTCACACTTTGCGTGGTACGGCGTTGATAACGACGGCGAGAAGCCACCTCCACCATTGGAACAGGACACCGATGACCAACTTATTTTGGATGCGTCGAAGTCACCCATGACGGGAAGAGAAAAAACGCTGGAGTTCCGGAAGGTTTTCTTAGCTGTCAGGAAGGGCATCATCATCCGAATACCTGCATGAGGGAAGGCAACAAACAACCTCCGCTAGCAGCGTGTCCCGATCGTACAGGGCTAGTCGTAGCCACACTGCATCATATCTGTGGAAAGACTGAAAATTTAGGAAGCTCTGGTTGAGGTGATCGCAGAACCTTCATTTCCTCCCTCGAGAGGATTCGGCGTGGTAGACAAAATACCCAGAGACGCTAAGTTCGCCATCCGTGCTGTCCGCTGGATGCCAGGTAACTGTAGGAGCAAACGTGTGGGAATTCGCATCATTAACCAACCACCTAATTTATGGGGCCTTGTTAAGTAAGCTCAAATGGTTTGCCTGCATGCAACCGGAGGTTTACTCTTTATATGGCTGAGTGAGAAAAGGGACAAGACGGCGCCAGGAAGAGCTTGACAACGAAAGGCAACAACTACAAGAGGAAATGCCAATGGTAGGCTCGTAGTGAACACCCTTATCTGCCATGTAGTTGAGGGATTCCTCTTGAGATGCAGCTGGCGGTTCACCGCAGCTTGTAAAAAGGATAATGTTCCTGTGGGAAGCGAAGCCAGCTTCTGGTTTGTCATGGTCGATGCTCATTCGGCCTCATCCAGCCTTAGGACTTTAAGGGGACAAGTCGTTTTACACTTACCACAAAAATTTGTGTTGGTTGTTGCGCGAGAACAAGTCTCAATCTAGTATAACTTGAGACCACCCGAGGGGCATGCTGAAAAATTTGCACGGGTGATTACGTGAGGTTAAATGTTAGCCGGGTAAAACTTGGACCCGCCTAGGGAAGCATGCCGGACAGCTGAAAATGTGAGCAATTTTTGAGATGCACGAGGGTAACCCAGCAGACATTTTAGACTACATAACTTACGGTGAGAATGTTCAGTAGATGATACAGCGGGGGCTAAGTGATTTTGAGGTTTATTGGTTGCGTGTAAGCTGGCTCCATTACCTAGGTCACTTCCATACTCAGTCGGGTTTTCCTAGTTGATGGTTGACGAGGGAATTCGTGGTTGGTGAATTATACCAGAGATACAAAAGAGGTAGTTGAAAGTGGAGGAAATATATTTGTTTACATCTGAAGCTTATGGTCAGCCTTGATATGTGCCCTGACTTTTGCAGTTTGACACTGTTCATCTCGTTCTTGCAGGGAACGTTCTGGAGTGATGTTCATTATGTTGGCGCTCCTACGGTTCAAGGGATGAGTTTTGACGAGCAACTTCCCGGTGCCCAGCGTGAAGGGTAACGTGCCACGAGGATCAAGCGACATTTTGAGGTTATGTAGCGCAGTTGGCTCACAGTAATTAAAATGGTAAGGTCTGAAGATTAGGTCACACGCAATGCCGACCTGTTCCTAATTGAGAGAGGATACGTAAAAGAATTGTCCTCAAGAAACCACCATTTGGACATGGATTGTTTCATTTTTAATAATGACAGCAAACTCCTACATCTAAACGGTGAGGGGCGCCACTGTTATTTTTTACCGCCGCGAATCTGAAAATGGTGGGAGCCCCACACTGGTTGTGGGGGGCTAATTCTGCTCTCATGTCCGAGAATGCACCCTGCGTATCCACCAAGACATTCCTCAAAGATAACGTTTGTGCAGAATTTGTGGCTACGAAGGCTCCACAGTGGCATTTGAATGCATACTGCGTAATAACATCTTCACCCATTGCTGTGTTGATCACTTTGAAAAGGTATTTGAGGTGGTAAGTGTAATATACTCTTCGTCCTTTAGGCCAGTATATTTAAAATGGCAACAATGAGAGCACGTTTGAGAACGTATGACGCTCTGAATCGTCATGTAACGTTCGAAACGATCACATAGGCTGGCGATTTGCGGTCCACCAACACTGCTTGACCTGGCACGCGTCATTGTAAAAATGGGGGGAAGTATAACGTTACTCTCACGTCATATTAGTAAACCAATATGATAGCTCAGCAATACCCAGAATAAGCGAAATTATAGCCGTACATGAAACTTGGTGCTCAGCGCACCAAATACACGTTATACGGACTCGGTAAAACGCGATTAATCAAGTGTTGCGCTGTTCAGCAACGAATAACCTGTATGCATATTATGATACACAGGGCAGCAATAGAACGAAAACACAGGTAAAAAATGACGGTAAGGAAACTTGAATCAAGTTTCGAGTTGCGCACAATAACTTTGTGCCTGAAGATCCATTTCATTCGTTGTTCTTTCCATTAACTTTACTGATATCAGATGATAAAACTGTTTCGAAAGTACAGCGAAGGCTAAGGCTTACCATGGATCGAGTCGTAGCTGTTGTTTTGAACCATTCTGTTCACCTCAGTCATGTCTCCATAGCTAATTCTTACCGCACTGACAAACGGTTTGCTATCTATGACCAAGTGGTCGTCCGCTATGCAAAACTCAGATCATCCAAAGAAGTAGGTTTCCAGGTCAATCTTCATGAATTCTAGCGGAGTGAAATGAGTAGGTATAAGTTGGTGAAGAAAGACGTTGCTATATCGAATAGGGCCAACTCCTTTGTATCTCGAGTCACCAACTGCTGGATCATTCTTCTACAAAGTGTACTATCCTCTGATAGTGTGGCAGAGTTAAACAATTTCAGCGATTTGTTCACGGGATCAAGGTTGGAGGCCTAAGTGACACAGATCCAGTCAGTTTGCCCGTTTTGACTTCAGCAGTTTTCTGTTGACCTAAAAGGCAGTCATTGAAAACAGGGTGTAGCACCGCTCGAGGGGTTTACAGAGAATACCGAGAACAGAGTAAAATACTAATCTAGCAAAGCAGAATAAAATACGAATCCCACAACTTCTTAAATAAGTGAGAATCTAATAACACTTTGAAGCGGTCCTTAGACGAGCAGCTAACAACCTCCAATGGAAGGTCGTTCCAGTGGTTGATAACCCTGCATGAGAAGAACTGTTGCCTAAGGAAGGTCCTGAGTCGAAGCTTACAGAGCTTCTTGTCGTGACCTCTTCGACTGTTATCAACCACTGTGGTAAAGAACTGGTGCAAGGGTCCTAAATTAAAGTTTGGTGAATGTTGGCCATCTTTCTTCCGGGACATGTTGTGACATTTTAATGTAGGCGAGTTTCCTACCACTTTCTCTTTCATAGATTTCAGTTGGTCAACTTCTCACTTTTATTTGTTATATTTGTTATCTCATTTCATTCTTATTCGCCCTACATTTTTATTCATTTGCATATTCATTTACAAGGTTAGTCTAAGTATCTGAAAATATAGGTCTTAAGAAACAAACATGTAAGTCTTATACTTATCTATTGTTTCACGTCATTCAATAAAAGGATAAACCTATGGGTATCGGTGGTGGCTGTGAACGTTTTGTGTTCTGATTGCACTGATAGCTTAAAATTCTCAGCTTCTATCTGGTAGCCTTCGTGATTACTCATGAAAGTGAGGGATTTCTTCTCTTATTGCCGTAGAATTGGGCGCTTCTAGGAGCCCAATGTTGCAAGAAACCTAGAAATTCCTTGCCCAAACAGCCTCGTCCTGGAAAATGAATTGAACTGAACTGTAGTGGAATAATCAATCGACTGATAAAAATGACCAAAAATATAATAGTATCACAGAAATGCCGTAACGGTAACAGGTAGGATCAAATGTAGACTAACAAATTGAACGGAGGATGTGTCGGTAAAAATAGGACACGACTCACTGATAAGTCAAGGTCCGTTAGATTGAATACAACACCACAAGAAAGAAAAAATCAGCGTCAGAGATGAGATTCGTTGGACGACCGACAGATGATTCTGTAGAGGTCAAGATGAGTTACTGAACAGGTTAGGTAAATGCAAGTGTAACTTGCTAAGTTAGCGGTGATAACAGGATAAACGAATGAGACAAAATAGTTGCAACATTCCAATAAGTTATGGTAATCAAAAAGGTTCGACTCACAGAAAAGTGTTCACAAGTGTTCGAGATGACCACCACAATATTCAAAATTACCAGTATCACCGAGTTGTCGTGGACTGCTGAAGTGCGATCCGGGATGCGAGGATGTTCGTGGTACAACGGAGCTAAAAAATTGGATAGGTCCGTGTAGTATCGTCAAACGACTGTACAACGAAGAGAAGGGTAGACCGACGTGCACAAAGTTTGTATTGTATTGCAGGGTCACTTGTATCAACTTGAACAACATGTAAATATGATACAAAAGTTTGTTGTACAGAAATGAAACATCGTTTGCAAACAAAAATAAGGAAATCTCTACAATTCCACAAACGACGTGATATAATAAATGTTGGGCGCCGGCAGATAAACTAATTCGCGGTGCTAAAATATCTCACCGTCCAACCACTTTACTGGCCCAAATTTCACAGGAATTAAGAAGACAGAGATGATGCGCGGTACCCACCGTTTATTCGTGTTGGTGAGTCAATTCAAAATTGATTTGTGATGGTTTCAAACAAGCGTACAACTGAAGGCAACAAAACGATATATATAAGATGTACAAGAATTAATTATGAAATATGACGGTGACTTGCGGACACTACAAACTAAACCCAGCAGAATTTCAGCAGTTCGCGTGGTCGTAACGGACTAATTAGTCCTAGTGTCCCAATTTGATCGAATGTGTCAAGAACTCACCCACCATGTACGACGGACTTATTAAAGAATATCATCGAGTGGGAAAACTACAATTATTTTCCTTCCCACTGCACGAAACCCGATGGTGCCAGGAAAATTGGTTCTGGCGGGCTTTATAACTTCGATCGCCACAGATGCATTTCCTGAAATTTTTGCAAGATGCTCAACTCTAAAACTACCCAAATAAAGGTCTCCGTGAGTCATCCTCAACTTGCCACATTGTATTTTACTTTCGATTTAACAGAATGCTGATCCTGGAACTATATATGATGTGCAAGAACGCATTGGAAGAGGTTCGTTCGGCGAAGTTTTTAAGGGGATGAACAAAAAAACGAGAGAAGTAGTCGCAATAAAGTTGATATTTCTTGATGCTGCTGAGGATGAAATTGAAGATATACAGCAAGAGATATTGGTGTTATCTCAATGCAACAGTCCACAGATTACGAAATACCATGGGTCATACCTTAAAGACACAACACTCTGGATCATTATGGAATACCTTGGCGGTGGTTCTGCGCTGGACTTGATGAAGCCCGGTCCAATTCCTGAGTTGTATATCCCGACTATCATGCGCGAAATCCTGAAGGGTCTGGATTACCTTCATAGTCAGAATAAGATTCACCGTGACATTAAAGGTTAGTTGTGTCTTAGTTTATGTGCTTGATGCTCAAGTCACTCCAGCCACTTTTGTCTGGCGTATGTTCGTGGCAGCTGTCAAAAACGCTGTCAGTGTTCTTGAAGGATATGCGACCCATAGTTTGTTAGCTGTGAGTAGAGGCGAGGTGATTTGGAACCAACAGACCATTTCGTTCCTTCGCATTACTTCGGTAATGATGCAACCTGTCCAGCGATTGATATACGGGTTCGAGGCAGAGGCCCAAGGTTCCCGGATCCATTCAGTTTTTCTTGGTCAATGCCTGTTGATCTGAAAGGCAGTCATTAAAAACAGGGCGTAGCACCGCTCTTGGGGATTACAGTAAATACCAGAAGCAAAGTCAGGTTACTTGCATGATGAAGTTTTTTGAAGGTGAGAGTCAATGAGTGTTTATAACGATGGCTAAAGGCGTTACTAACGACCTCAGGGGGAAGACTGTTCCAAAGGTTAATAACTTTGTAAGAAAAGAACTGCTGCCTTAGGAAGGCCCGAGGGCGAAGCTTGAAAAGCTTCCTGTGACGTCCTAGCCGGCCGTCATTATTCGCTATGATAAAGAGCTGTTTAACGAGACCTACCCTAAAGAAGAAATGTGTGAAAATTAAGTCACCACAGAGTTGTTGAAATTCAAGTGGGTATGGATCAAGAGTTTCGAGTCTGGACTCGTACGCGACATTTCTCAGGCCAGTGACTAGTTTTGTAGCCGCGCGCTGGACACACTCAACAGCTAGTATATCTTTATTCAGACCAGTATACACGACCTGATTTACATACTCGAGGAGTGGTCTTATGTATACCCCGTAAAGCGTTTGGAACGTTCTCTTGTCTATGCGGGGGGAAGTGCGTTTAATCATCTTAAGAGGGGCAAATCCTTTTTTTGTCGCCATCTCTTGGTGATGGGCGAAAGACAAGTTAAACGACAACAAGATGCTGAGATCATTCTTCAAATGGATTTTCATGATATCTACTGTGCCGAGTGCACTATGAATCACGAAGGCATTGACAGATTTTTCACCGAGTGATATATGTGCGCACTTACTATCATTTAGTGGAAGACTCCAGTCGTTCGACCAACGCTTAACCGCATCAAGATCTATCTGCAATGCACTGGGATCAGTGGTGTTTGAGATTTTTAGGTCATCTGCATATTTAAAATTGAACATCACTCACAATTGATCGCAGCTGTCGCATTCCCATAGACCTTCCAGTCGGCCCCTTTCGAACAGCAGAAGCACTAGACTCGAGTTTCGCTCTCATTAGAGCTCGTCAGTAGTGCATACCATCGCCACTGCCGGGACTTGAACCACGGACATGCTGTTCATGAGACAACCGTGTTAACCACTGCGCCATTGACCTCACGTTAGGCACGACCGAATTATCATATGTGAACGCTCAACCACTTTCGCTTGTGAGTAATGATCATCTGCATATAGCAGGTCAATGATGTAGATCAGAAATAACAGTGGATCTAACACTGACCCTTGAAGAACCCTTGAAACAAGTAATCCAGAAATCTCTCCTTGAATACAATAGGCTTCCGGTTTGTGTTTCAAGGGGCCGTGTGGGACACGGTCGAAAGCTTTGGCAAAGTCAAAGAAGATAGCATCTGAAATGAGGCCATTGTCTCTGACCTCCGTCCGACTATCCATGAAAATAAGTATATTAGTCATGCATGACCGGTTGGGAAGGAAGCCATGCTGGGTAGAAGAAAAAAGATGGTTTGATAAGAAGCGATTGAGAATGGCACGCTTTAATAAGCGCTCTATTATCTTGCATTGAATGCTAGTAAGGCTGATTGACCGATAGCTAGCCAGCGAATGCCGGTCGCGCGTTTTAAATATAGATGTGACCATCGCCTATTTCCACGCGCTGGGAAGAACGCCGTTCTCACGTGTCTGTTTAAACAGCTTATAAAAAGGTTCTGCCAGACTAGCAGGTCAATACAAGTGATCCTGGTTTGCGCAGTCCTGATAAGTACTAGGGGGCGTTCATCTGAAGAGAGCGATGTGGTAATGGGTATACACGCAATTGTAGGCAGGCAACTTGTCTATCATGGTTCTGTGCTACTCACGCATCTCAGCCGAGGAAAACAAAACCTGCTTGATTTAGGTTGTATTCCATGTCTATAGGGTGTTATGATTCATGGCTTTCTGGTCTACCTGATTTTAGAGTGTGCTGCGTGGATTCTTTGTGTTTTAAGCGTGCGCTAGTTGAGTTTTCGTTCATAAGGAGCATGCTCTAAACGTCAGCTATCCCTTGTGCAGGCACCTTCTGATGGCGGTAGAACCCTACGAAAAAATATCGACAGCAACCGGCCTCATTGGTAGTCTAGTTTGGGCGTGTCCTCATAAATAGGTGTTGTGAGTTATCTGAAGGATCATACGTAGCGTGATTATATATATAGGGTGCTACACAAGTTAAAAGCCTTATCGGTAGCTGACACAGGAAACTGTTCTGCCGCTGTTCAGCCTCGTTGGATAGAGCCGACCATGTACACTTTGGGCCCTCTCCTTTGTTCGGCGTTGGATAGATTCGAGTCTTTAGTAGCCTTGAGAGGGTGTTGTGCGTGACAGACGACTAGCTGGCATCCTTAATGTATGGCCTAGTCATCTAATTTTGAGCATATCCAAGGATTGTACAAAGGAACCCCTTTGGTAGTTACCATACACTATTCGCCTTTTGACCTCTTCGTTACTTATCCGTTTGGCCACCTGAGGCGAACGATCGAATGCAGACATCGATGGTCATATACCTGAAAGCGGTTGATGTCTTCTATTCTGAACGGCCAAATTCCGGGGGTGGGGGTGGTGGTGTAAAGTAGCACAGCCCCCACAGTCATCTGATACACACAACCCTTAAGCTTTAGGAGGATGCCTATCTGTCATCAGAGATGTCCAGGACTTGTGAAGACATTCCTGCTCTTGTAGACAAGAGCTATTTCATCTGGTATATCTCAGCTGTTGTTGATTGTACAAACCAGTCAGCAGCTCCCATAATTTAATTATCTAACGATAAATCTGCTTGGAGATGATTTTTCTGGTCCAGTAACCAGCTGCTGACCATCAGTTAGCAACTCGACAGACCCTTTTGGTCGTTTTTGGTTAATGGTTAAATGCAGTCAGGATGATGCTAGAGATAACATTCATTGAAACGTTTCGTTACTTCGAAGATGGAAGGTGAGAGCGATGTTGTTCACCAGCGTACTGCGTTTGTTATTGAACTGATTTTGTAGATCGGACTGATGTCATTTTTAGTCTGTTAGAGGACCTCTCTGGTCCTAAGAGAACTCGAGAATAGGTCCATAAATGGCACGGACGGTACTTATTTACACTTGCAGCGGTTAAGTATTTCATTTGTCCCATATGATTTGATTGAGGTAGCTACAGATGGTCTTCGTGTAGCACTTTCTATACTGAGAGCAACATCCAGAACCGGTAAGTTTGGTTGCCATACTACATGATCTTTATCCATATGTGCTCCACCCTGCCGCTGCCTTCATGTTCCAGAAGTAGATACGAAGAGATACTGATTGTACTTAAGGAAGGTCTTAGAGACAGTATTTTTGGAGGTGGACACAAAGTATGGGGCCACGCTTTTCTGTTTCTGTAGTTGTGTAGGCAGGTTCTCATTACTTTTCTGGTAGCGACGTCCATGGGTACTTTTAGTAGTGCACTGCTTTAGAGCTTCTCTTGTGACGGATGATCTGGTTGTGTATTTTTTAGTCTACTTGCTTCATCCACCTTGAGCTGGTTCGATGTCTGTGCCTTAAAAACTAGATTTGAGTTTTGTTGTCTTTACTGCAGATGACGTCAGCGGATAAACATGAAAGTGGTTTTTCCCCCCAAAGGGTTATATTTACAGTTGTACACAAGTCTCTGTAGAATACAAAGTGTTGAGCAACACCTATCCCCATACTTGCAGGATTCCTGTTGCTTTTACTGCAGGTGCTACCATTAGCCGAAGAATAGTATTGAGTTTCTTGATATACTTTTCTGCTTGAAGGTTGAAAGTCGCGACTACTGATGACACTACCGTTGTCATAAAGAGGGCTTGCTTTCTTCAGGATGGATGGAAATACCTCGATCTTTGTGTGTGAGGTATCACACTGTATGTCGAAACCGTTCGCTAACAGTGCAGACAGTTGTGTTCGGACAGGCAAACACTAGTGATTGTTATCAATGGTGAATGAAAGAGAGCCTTTGCTGTTGGCACTCAGTCCCTCAAGAGGCATAGCCACTCTAATGAGGGTGTCGTTTGGTGAATTACATAGTCTCGATTTCACTTTGGCATGTGTTGAACAACGTGAGATGACGGATTTTGTCTGGTCAGTAGAACAGGATATAGTGTTCGTACTTACGATGTGCAACATCTGAACATCCACTGGTAGATAAAATTAGTCGAATGTTTCTTTCTGGGAAATGCCGTTCGTCAATGTCACATAATGTTTGCGGGACAATGTATGAACAACATAGTCCCTTTCTGTGCCTCACTCGACGGTAAAGCTGTGGCGTGACTGAACGTTACAAACGGTTAGACTCGACCGTCCAAAACCACAATTTCGCATCAGAAACGGAAGAGTGATACGTCCATGCGATAGGCTTTATTAATCTAATCGTTGGTGTGTGACAACTGAGATACGAAGCGTAACTTGATGACCAACTCAAAGGTGAAACGGATATGACCAAATATAACATTGAACAAGCACGATAATTCGTTGACGCGGCGACCGCAGATATAAAATATGTCGGAAAGGCTTTGTCTCTTACAAGTAAACTGATGGTTGGAAAGAGAAAGACTATTCAGTATGCCTCATGAGATGAAATAGCAGCAACAGCGGTATTATAATAATACAGTTCATCACGTTCTCTCCCGCTGTTTTGTTTTTCGTTGATCGAATATAGTCGTATCTCGAAGTCTAACGTCTCATTGTCTGTAATAATTCCATTATGAGTGGCTTATCTCTCTCGTGTATATTATGATCAAAGGAACTGGAGGGCTTGGTGTTTAAGAATGTTAGTTTCGTTTACATGAGATGCATGGGCAGAATCACGTTTGAGATAACAGGTCATTGGCTCATTGAACGTTGATGGGTCTGAAATTTTCTTAGAGCTGTTGTGGTCTAGAAATCGGAGTCTATTTTCACATGTTAACACCAGCTGCCTGAGTCACACAGTGTCTTCCTTTCTGTCAAGAAGTTGAACATGAGCGTCCTTTGGGTTGCAGCCAACTAGTCCCATGTCGCCCACCATAAAGTCCTATTCTGATGACCTCGCGTTCCGCCGCAAGAGTGCTTGCTTGGAACAGAGAAGCCATGCAGGCACTGACGCACCTGTGGTCGATGTACGACAGTAAGGAAAAATTCATTTGTGCAATGTGTCTTCAGCTACATTATGTGAAGGGGAACTGGCTGAGTGTGAAGCATTGAAAAAAACTGTATCATGAAGGATTGAAGGCAAGTCTCTTGATTTTTTTGCCAGCGTGCTTGATTTTCGTGCGACTCATTTGGCTTTTCAACTTGCTTTTTGGCGTAAGACCTGTAGGCAATAGTCTCGCTGGTGACCAGAAATTTCTGGTGCTTAAAAATTGCTTTAACCATTCAGGCATAAAGGATGTCTCGGTCTAAATTTACGTAAAATAACGCATAAGATCAAACACACATTTACCTTGTTCAATGGGGAGCGGGCAATTTTTGGGCGTGCAGAATGAAGCATCTGAACGATGCCAGGATAACACAATGAACGGCGAGGTTCTTCGGGAGCTCTGACGTTCAGTGGTAAACTATGAGCCAATACATCGGCTACACGATGGTCTCTCCGGCTGTACTCAACCTCAGAACCACAGAATGAAAGTGCGATTCTCCATCGTTGAATTTTAATATGTATTTCGCCCGCATGATTCGCGTCATACATAGAAACAATGGGATTCTTAACAACAATCAGTCGAAAATGAGTGCCAAGCAAGTAGTCTTCATTTTCGAATTGCTCCAACTATACCGCAAGTTTTCTATGGCAGAATGTCTGCTTATTTTGTGTGAGGGTCCTCTTTAGGTAAGTGACATTTGTTGCAAAATCCGAAACGTCCATTTCCACGATTTTTGGGACGGTGCGATGAACCGTTGTGACGACGATATTCTACGGCACTCTTTTTGATGATTCCAATCAACCGGCAACTTATTTCGTTAAAGAAAATATTTTTCCTGCGACGGGCAATGAATTTTTTCTGTGAGGGAATAGGTTCTCTGGGAGTTATAAACGTGCGGACTAATGACACGTTGGGACGTCACATAGAGGGATCGGTTTTGAAGAGGCTGTAGTTGGTCGGGTTCCGGTTTGGCAGTCTCTTTCGAAACTCCTCAATTCGGGAGTTTATTTCTTTTCAGACAGCACTTCTGTTCTCATTAGAGGTATTTCTATACTGTTCTGCAACTTCAGTTGGTTTGACCAGGGTTCCGTCGTGACTTCCCTCGTCCTTTCCACATATTGTAGTGTAATTGACGTGCGAAAATCGCCGTTAATTGTTCTTTTCCGGTTATACTGTCAATTACTTATTGAAAGGCCGCACACCGTTGGTTACTTCGAAAGGGCTGCGACAAACCTTTTATAGGGTATCACTTAAAGTTTCAACTTGTCTGTTAGCTTGAGATCTGTAGGCATTAGTGTCGCTGATCACTATCCCTTTACTGCGTAGTATTCGCTTCAGCTGCTGAGACATCAGAGGAGTCTCGGTCTGAATATACGTGAAACCACGCATAAGATCAGGCACAAGGTTCGAACGTAGTATAGATATTCTCTGACAGGCACTTGGTGCTATATGCCCCGCAAGCCAGGCGCACTGTATACGGCTTACTTTATTTATCCGATCTTGTCATCAAATCTTGGTAGCGGATAAACATCCAGGTAAATGTGTCGGTTTGTGATTCGGCTGTCTTCTATAGTCAGCCGATTTTTGTGATTGACGTTAACGGTAACCAGTACTTTACCGCGCTAGGGAGAAGCAGAAAGGCCAGTCATCTTGTACTTCAACAGTTTTTAAACTTCCGATGAAACAAATTTGTTATCTTTTAGTGAACACCGCCGAGATTTTGTTACGGTCGGTTTATATTTTAATAGGAGATTCTCGAACATAGTAGACGACTTGAGCGGCGATCTGGGAATGAAGGGTTTTCATCAGTGATCGGTACTACAACTTTTAAAAGCAATTTGGGGAATTGGTGTTCCACGGAGTTCGGAGAAAACAAACCGCTTAGCTCTAGGATGGCGGTTATTCTCGTACTGGATGCTAACAAGACAATGGCCTCTGTCGTTACTTGACGGGCGAGTATAAGTCGCAATGTTTTTACCGGATGATTTTTTCACTTGACATTCATGTCCCTTCGGAACGTCAACAGATAGGTAGATTTTAGAGCTTCCGGCGTTCACAGATGTGTTGCAATATTGTTCACCATTGTTCACAATTCATTCATTTATTCACTGTGGGCACGAGCCTGACCAGTAGGTATTGTGGTTCGGGCTGTGACTCATCGCAACAATGACGTGGAAGTCTAGAAGACTTCACCAAAAAGAATATAAATTGACAAAGCAAGATCTAGTGGAAGAATCGGAAGTGGTATGAACGCAGGTACGCTATCACATCGCCGTCTCAGATGGCGTTTATTACCAGCAGTTTAAGTGATCATAAGGCCCTCAATTCAGCAGGCAACTCCTACACGTCTTGCTCACTTACACCGAATTGACGACCTGCATGCCCATGAATGAGGGTAAGTGGCTTTCTGTTGTCCACAGATAAAAAGGTTCATTCCATCTCTTTCGACTGTTTGACTGAGTGGTGCATGTAGTCTGCACAATCTTTTAGTCAACTTGCGTTTACTTTCTCGGCGGAAGTCGTTGTATACAGAGCCTGGCGAGACCAAACAACGTTTGTTCATAATGTTGTATCGATGTACAGGAATTCCAGTCCTGTCACAACTGCGCAGCTCCTTCGGAACATATCTTTTCAAAGTTACTGTGGCCCTTCCCCCACGTTCGTTAGGTTCTCTCATCTGACGTGAAGTAAGCAGTCCGTTCGGCGATGATTCTTGATAGGCGTTGTTTACGCACTTCGAATTAGCTTACATTTGCGACCTTCGGCCAAATTAAACAACGAGCATCATCATCATCATAGCAATACATCAGTGGTTCACACTGATGCTTAACTGTCACACAACCACGAAGGAAAAAAAGTCAGAAAACCTATATGAGAAGAGGGTAAAAATAGAAGGGGAAGGCAATGGACCTAACTACTAAAAACAACTATGTCTATATTCAAACATACAACATCACGCACCTACACCTTGCAAACAAACAACCGAGCTGTAAGTGAAAGTATGGCGTCATCTACAGGACAGTTTCCTTACAACTTTCACTGCCCCGTGTCATTAAGTGCACTCACTTCACAGACAACTCGGACAAACAATAACAACAACATTCCCGCCCCTGAGCTCGGTTAGCCCCCATCTCCCCTAACGTCTCAAGCCACTGACTCTGCGAGTCGTGAGGGCCACAGCCTGGGAGACGAACCCGATCGACAGTGACTAACCCTTTCGTGAACGATTTCATTTGTCTTCGTCAGGTAATCATCCGTCCACCTCGCACCTTAAGCCAATCGGCCGAAGCGTCGACAAACA
>LUCH01001287.1:25701-87076 GCA_013368495.1 Paragonimus heterotremus | reverse complement strand
GTATTAATCTTGCATATTACGTAGTCCGTCGTTCAGAACCGTTGAGCGTCGTTCTGTTATCTACCGTTCCACTAACCGTTATTCCGTTGTCTGTTTTACGCGCTCGTAGGCCGCCTATCAAGTTACAACAATTTCCTTAAACAATTCAGGCACTGGGACATCGTTGTGTTTGCCTGTCCTACTCCTCGTCTTCCCCCAGAGGAGAGTTGACCAGTCAATGTGTTTGGTATCCGTTCGTGACGCACTGAGAATAGCGATCGGCTGTTACATTTATACCTGTTACGGAATCTATTTATCGAGTTGCATTTCATCCCATACGCTGACAGTGTGTCACTTGGAGACAACCGTGTGCAACGTTGTGCAACCGTAGACGTTAGTTATCGGTAGCGCCGCTGCATTGAAGATTGCCACCCATTTTGTCGTAACTACGTCAATTCAGATCATGACCGTTGTTCATACCCACTTTGTTCTATCCTTTATTCAAAGATCGTCGGGTGGCACATTGAGCGACGAAGGTGCGTGAGACGCCTATGAAACAGCACTAAACTGCCCCGAATCGCGGCAGTGGTATGACCCAAACAGATACTGGGCAACATACTAACGGTTGTGCGCACCTTTTTGTGGGGAGCTCTAATCCAAGGCATCACCGCAGATACGACAGAAGTGGATTTCTTTTGATTCAGCCGATTTTGTGGACAAACGCCAAGTGATTCTTCTGTCTTCAAGTATGACAAAGATTACCTTCAACTGAAACGCAAACTTACGAAAATTCTGTGTAATGACCGTGAGCGAACTAAAGAGATGGTGAAGGCATTTTTGTCAGGGCATATGCGGGTGCTGTTTTTTTCTGACTCGTAATTGCGTTTATTGTCAACAAAGTGTGGAAAAGGTAACTGGCGAATTTTCAGCTTGTTGCGGCGATTTCACAGACGACCGAAGCAATTAAACTGGCCTAAGACATCTCATTCAGTTGTGGATAGTGAAAATTATGTGGTCCGTCATGGTAATCAAGGCGTCCCTCTGTCGGAAACTGAAGTGACTTTGGTACTTAGGACACTGAAACACGATAGAGACCTAGGTTCGGACCCTATTTCTTCAGCATTTTTCAAAGATAATGGTGAGGACCTGTTATCTGGACTAACCATACTCCTCCGTTCCACATGGGAAAATGAAAAGGTGCTTCAACCCGTGGCAAGCATTAGTCAATCTCGTTTTCGTAAAAGGCGCCAGGAAATCACGCAGCAAGCATTGAAACATTACAGTTGTCTCAACCAAGCTAACATCCAAGTTGTTCCTTGGTCTATAACGCGGCGGCTGCTGAAACAGAGAGAATCATATGAGGGAACAGACATGTTTCCAATCTGGTTGCGGGTTTGTGGATCATATCTGTACCTCGCGAAAAATACCGTAGAATTGACACATCTTTTCTCAGTCAACGATAGTGATATTTTCTTATCTAAAATCTGCTTTTGACTCGGTTGTTCGACATGGTCTCTAGGGCTGAATCGGTTAAATGTTGTAGCTGATCCATATGGTCTTTACGTTACCTGCCTTTTTTCATTGTATTCAGACTACTGGCTGCCGTCGATCGCTTCACTCACGTGGGTAGTGTCATCTCGTCAGCTTTTAGTATTACTAGCGAGATTTCCACGAGGATGGCGAAAGCACATAGTGCACATAGCAACAGATCATACAGATGTTCATTAAAGATTATATCGCTCAATTTAAGATTGTCGTTTTTATTGGGCCACATACTTTTTTTGTCGACCATGTGTTGGTACGTAGTCGATTCGCCTTTAAATTTACGAAGCAGTGATCACCAACTACAATGGCTGACTACCAAAAAATTGGTCAGTCTGTCTGCAAAACCTGTGTACCAAGTTTGTTGGGATGTTAAATCAAGAGTTCTAACTCCAAAGATCCCAACGGTTACCGTACCTGAATCATGTGTCATTCAGGCACCACGTCTTATCAGCATGCGGCGCAGTGGTTCGCATGTTAAGCAAACGCCGGATCCCAGGAAGTCATCTGAGCTGTCGATCATTTGAGGAAATATTCATCATAGCAGTTTACCTAACAAATGTAAGAGAGATGTCTGGAAAACACTCAGGCATAACTTGCTTACCGGTCCTGATGCTTGGCTAACCTATTAGGCTCAGTAAATGAATCCCGTTTTTCTCTGAAGAATGCTGCCAGCTTACTCGCGCCACTGTCACAGACCGTCTGTGCCAGTGAAACTGTCAGCGCAGCCGATGACAACGCGACAGTCCTTCGGTGCGTATTTAGGAACTGTCCAGGTTCGCAAAAGATTACCCAAGCAATTGAGTCATGTACTCCACATGCTGACGGAACACGTTCAGCACGGCTGCTGACGATCGGAAGAAACCGTAGTGTCTAGGCTTGACGTCGTCACGAGATATGGACGCCTGCCTGAAGTGATGACTGCGACGCTGGGTAGTGCGCCACTATTCACGTCGTTGTTCTGAAACCCTGTGACATGGTTGTGTATCAATCACTAGCGTGCCCTTATCCGTAGGATTGTCAACGGTATACATTTTCGAAGGTTTGTTCGTTTATTTACCTATTTCATACATTTACATCTATTGTAAATCAATTGTTATTTCGTGAGCTGCTATCAAAATGAGCAACAACCCGAGTAATCCTGCCCACGGCTACTTCTGCGAGTGCGCATACTCTGTCGAGCAAATCACGATTGCTATCCTGTCAGGTTTATTGTCTTAATCCATGTTATCGTAGTGAGATTAGTAGATTATAATCTGCCTGAAATTTCACCCTGACCTAGTGCGTTTAATTTTTTGTGGTGTATTGTGAATATTCATCAAACCACTTTTGTTTAATGGCAAATCGAGTAAAACTGTCCTAATGTTTTTGTGTTGAAACAGGATGAATGAAAATGACCATAAAATGAGACCTCCAGTATGTAGTTGGAAAGCTCAGGTTGACCTAAAACTAGTTACTGCTACTTCGTTGTATCACATTCAGCTGTCATCTTTATCTCAGAACGTGGGATTTCCATCTTGAACAATCGTCCTTGCACATGTTCCGAACGTTCGCTTGCGTTTGCAGTGAATTATACTTGGGTTTCTATCGTAGCCCATGTTTACAAAAGTTATGTATTCATTTCTGTTCACCCCACACCTTCTCCTAACCGTTGCTAGCTGCAAACGTCTTGTTTTCCTATAATGGAGACGTAAAATTGGCCGACTTTGGTGTCGCAGGTCAGCTAAACTCCAGCATTACCAAACGTGGATCTTTTGTTGGTACTCCTTTCTGGATGGCTCCAGAACTTATTCAACGGTGCGCTTATGACTTCAAAGTAAGTTTGTTGATCAAGTGTACATATGCACATGTTCCTTTTTTGTCACTTTTCTCACCAGACATCGGTAGTGATACATCAGTGGTTTAAACCAATTCTTAACTGTCATACAATCATGAGACGAAAAACAACCCGTAGGCTGAAACAAGTCGGATAGAGATGGATTCTCATTCTAGATAACCGTAAAGTTTAAATATACAACATCAAGGTGCCTACACGTTGCAGACGGTTATATTACGAAACAGAACAGGCAAATATGCGTGATCTTCGTTGTTAAATATCCGATTTTTAACCTCATAATTGCTTACTCCATGATGCCACAAATGTAAACTACATAACAACAATTTCTCCCAATCTGTTGGGTTACCGTGTTTTACACCCCTAAAGTAACACTGCTCCCAAGACTGGCTTGTGTATACGACTCTTGAGCTTCAGAGGACTGCTCTCTTCCCTGTCACGAGAGATGGCTTAGATTAATGAAGACCTCACTAGACGGGGCTTCTGTTTCACTTCCTTTTTTCCAGTCATTGCTGATTTAGCTTCCCAGTTGACGAATCACACATTGATCTCCATGAATTGATCTTCCGACATTACATTATGGAAACGCTTTGCAGATCGAGGTTGCGAAGCACTTTTGGAAGTACCTTGCAGTATGCAAAATATAATCTAGTGTTATCTGTGCAGTTTGGAAATTACGAATCACAAATACCTTGTCAACATAATCAGTATCACTTGACCTGTATCGACATTTATTGGATGCCGAAGGCAAGCACCACTTCATATTTGACAAAATTACGCACAATTAGTGAAAGTGGACGAACTCGACATGTACCGTTTTGGGAGCTGAAACTGTTAGATAGTTCGCCGTAGACTCCAATCTGTTTTGAAGCATGCGAAAAGGGCACCGATGATATGGTGGCATGCTTGTTTTCCGCATTCGCCTTTAGGCAAGTTTAATAGTTCAGATCGATCTATTAATTCGAGCGAATCGTTATGGTGAAGGCAGCTGCTGTTGTTGACTGCGATATGCATGGCGCTGTTACAAAATTTGACGGTTATTAAAAATCGAATATATATGCATCTTTTCGGGCGGAACTTTGTTCTTTTCCACTATCTGCTCTTCTATCTACACTAAGTCAACTGACGGAGTGAAGTGTACAACACCTCAGTATGACTACTCGTGTAGGTGATATTCAAAGACGGTCTTGATCACTAGTGTCTTCGTAACACTGCACGCGTGTGTAGTGGGGACATTACGTGCGTAACGATACTGCTGGTTGATGGATTTTCGGAGTAGCATGTCGATCTCATTTCACGGATCTCAGTGGTTCGGACTTGTTTTTCGAACACCAACCCATTGTTTTCTGCTGTGTGCGCTTTTCACACCACCTACGTTAAGCTGGAAACGGTAGTCGAGTGACCTGTGTATGACGCACGCCAGAGGGATGAAGACACTAATGTCGTGAACAGGTTCCGCAAGCTATTACCGCCTACTTGGCTTTGAGGCTAAGGATGATGTTCACATGTGGTTAGAAACTGTTATCCATGACCCTCCTGCTGTAAGGACTTGTGTTTTCCTTACTTGTGTGTGGGTGTTTTTTCCATTTGTTGTGGCACCTGAGTCCACTACACCTTAGTAGGTTTGGCAAGCATCCATGTATGTTCGTGATACTTAGACGAAATGTAATAGCCACCAGAATCCTATTTATGACAGATTAGGCTAGCTCTGCCGTGGTTTTCCACGGATCTGTCTGCTACCTCTTTTGATATGAAGACGTTTATCGATTGACTGTCCTATTAAGTCGTCCACACTAGTGGGAAAATCGGAGTCGAAGTATCTGCTGAGGCTTATTGCGGTCAAGAAATGAAGTTCGGTTGCGGACCTCATTTTGTGAGATAGTTCCTGAGACTTCCGACCATAGTGTGACCTTGCAGACATGTTGCATTAACGCAGAGGAAACTGGAGGCCAGCCAGTCGTTTCTTGAAATGTTCGATCCAGTGATCTAACCTTCTTGGTCATTTGTCCATAACTTTTCCCGTGAACCCACACGAAAGATATTTTGTCTAACTGCCCTGGGGGCTTTTCTAAGACCCAGCGTTTTTTAATTGATGGATCGCGAAATACAGAAACGTGAAGCGGCACCACTGAAAACCCTTAGAAGTACAGAAGAGGGAAATTAATTTATTTATTTGTTAGTGCCTTGCTAAATTAGGTTTCTGCGCATCTCCCTCTCGCCTATTCAGTGCGCGGTTATTGTTTCGTTCACGCGAAGGATTTTCAACCACATGAAAATTATCATTTTAAAAAAATCAACGGTGGAACGTTAAATTTAGGAATATTTTACAGATGAGTGAAAAACTGGGATTATGGTATTGTGATTTGCTTCAGCACCCAGAAGTCAGTTGATTTTCTCGAGGCGAAATTTTAATGTAATCCCTTGGGATATGAGGCGACCTCGTGCTGTTTTCTACTGAAACATGAAGTGACTTTTTCTCAAAGGAAAACGTAATCGTTTGGAGCAAAGTAACTTCTGCATTTTATGCTAAATGTAATGTTGTAGCACGCCCATGAAGTATAAGTGGCCGAGCAAGTATCCATTTTCTAGGGTTATTCGAAAGACTTCCGACATTCCGAATTACTATGTACCGCAATCTATTATTGTCTAAGCTATTGGTTGGGTCATAAGTTCCTTTGACGTAAATGTGTCGCAGTTTGAAGATGACATTATTGGAGTTTACGGCTAATTACTTCATCCACAAGAAAAATGAATTCGAGAAAGAAATTCTTCCTATATCCCTGTTGGAGGACAAATTATTTCATAAAGAGGCCGAAACTGTTCTGCTATCAGTTTCCACAATATCTCTTCAAAGTGTTCATTGTAGACTATTCAGCCAATCCGCTGTTTTACTGTTTTCCAGAAATTCATTATTTGACTTGTCTACTTAGTTATTGGTGATATCAAGTTGCTTCCTTCACTTTCAACTTTTTCATTACCATATGGTGGTGCTCATCATGTTACTCTACACAGTTTGTAAAAAAACCAGAACTTCGGCAATCGTGAGATTAATTGTCACTCAGTTTACCATTCAACATTGTGCATGTATGCAACAAACCGATGAAACGATTATGGAGTGAACCCATCGTAACTATGACTGTACATGATTGACCGTGAAGTACTACATTTGTCTGGATCGTAGGACTTCTTTTAACTACTGGACAGCCCCTCAGGCTAGGTAACACGGAGACGCTGTTTGATGCTACACAGTAGAAAGTGTGCGTTTGTATACACAACATTTTTTTTATCAACATGGCAGCCTGGGAAGAAAGGAGTGAACCACGCTGATAGCAGCGGAGGATTCTTTTTGGCTGGCAGTGTATTCTTTTGATGCGGCTTTTTGGATTCGCCATCAAAAACTTCTGTTTGAAATGCGACTTTATGTTGCTACTTTTAACCTTGACTCATTGACTTTCACTTGCGGACCTTGTGATCAGTAGTTGAATACGTGTATAAGTTTAATTCAGAGTACATTCAATTCTGTCGCTTTGCTACTTTTCAAACCGCAGGTTACTGGCAGATTGCGGACACCACTTGGCTTCTGTCCTATCCACTTGCGCCTATTCCATAGGTGGACGGTACTTTGATCTCATCTCATTTACCCCATGTGGCCCGTAATTCCTGCTTGACAAATAATCGATAGTCTCTAGATGAGGAGAAAGAGATAGGAGAGTGCTTCCCGCACCAGTCTATTTCTCTGTTTGAGGTAGTGCACCCGTTTGCCACCAACAACACTGTAAACACTGTTTATAAACTAGCATAAGATTCATTTTCAACTGTATGCTGTTCAAAAGGAAAAATGTGTTGTGCAGACGGTCGTAACATGCATTTTCAAGATGCGTTATGCTCCCTGTTCTTTTCTATTGATGATGTATGCTTTGAATTGTCTTCGCCACCAGACAAGCCTACTCTCAGTTGGTCTCATAGGTGGTCTCTCTAGGAAGAAACAACCGTATACATACATATATTCAATACTGACACCTACGTGAATTAACAGACATGTCACGACAGTTGGGGAAAATGTGACTTACGGGGTGGATGGGAGAGAGATGTAGATGAAGAAAAGTAAAATCAGTTAGCAACACACGGAGCAACGCGGACACCATTGATCTCTTTTCTGTTTGCTGTGTCCGACAGCGTCCTCAAACAAAGTAGTGTATTATCTTTCGCACCCTATTCGAAGCCATCCGATTGTAGCAAGCCTCTGCGTTCGTCTCAAGGACACATAAGGGAAGCTCATAACTGTTGACGCGATGTTCCCGCCGCACGTTGCTAACGCTTCGAGGAACCGGCAGTCGAAAACGGATCGTATGTGAACACCTCCCGCGTGAATGGATCAACCATACAACCATATTGTCCCCTACGGATACATTACGCACTCGACCCCTCACACATTGTCTTATTCAAGTTTGTCAAAGGAACGAATTGCTTTACTGTTCACAGAAAGACAAATCCTATTGACTTCATAGGTATCGTGAGGTGGCGAGCACCATCCGGACCTTAGGTGTACCATTTGTAATCTTATCCGATATTTCACCAGCGCTGACGCAGTTCGCACCGTCAATGTTAGAAACATGCACAAGGTTCTTCCAGTTTTACAGCAACACCTTGTGTTTAGAAGGCGCAAAGGGGTGGCCAAACTGACGAGCTGAAACTCATAATCTCTTCCGAACGTTCTCGTAATGACCATCACAGATTGGAGGAATATCATCAGCACACTATAGACATCAAAGTTTGATACCTGGAACCATTCCCACAACGCCGTGTTCACAGTCTGTCAGAGCACACTCTGACAGAAGTAATTGGACAAGAAGAGACTAGACAACCTAGTCGCTTCGCACTTGAGATACTGAGGTCTGTCGATAAACCGCTGCAAGTACTAACCCGGCCCAAACTCTAATACTGAATTTGAGGACGTAAACTTACTTTTCTGGCGCATCTTCTTTGGTAACCACCGACAGAATTCTGCTCTAGTTGGTCATAGGTTCCTGCTGTTTAAAATGAGAACGGTTGCCGATGTTTTACATGGATGACGATGTCCGAGCATTTGACGATGTCATCATCATCATCATAGTAGCCATGAGCCTGATCAAAAGGTACTGTGGCTCGGGCCGACGGTCAACTCAACAATGACGTGGAATATCGTAGAAGAAAACGTTACTAAGAAGGTTGAAAATTATTAAAAGAAGACTAAGCGGAAGAACTAGAAATGGTATGGATACAGGTACACCATTGTCTGCGATACACCACCATCTCGGATAGCTTCTCTAACCAGTGGTTTGAGTGATGACGAGAACCCCATCCAAGTGTGTGACAGCGTGATCAACGCAGCCATGACCAGAACGAAGTCCAGTTCGTTCTTCTTGGGTATGTTGCTCACGCGTTATCTTAGTCTACAAAGAACAATGGCTGCAAATGACTCCAATGATATACACGTGAATAGCTAAGTCCAGCCTCTCGGAACGACCTTGATAGTCCAGGGTTTCTGAGGCAAGCCTGTCATTTCGTTTAACAGGGTTGGACCCCTATTTTTAGATATAGCTAATGGGAATCCTTCTGAGTCGGATGTCTTGTTATGTTTTATAAACTATTCACTTAAATTTCTGTTTCAGTAGTCAGTAAGTATAACAGACGCCTGAAAACGTTGTTAACGGCGTGGTTGCGTGGTTAAGTTGGACTTACTCGATCCATCGCCTTAATCGCCGCTGGAAGTTGTGAATATTCTCGTCATCATCTTCATTGATTGGCTTATCCACATTTTGCCTAATGCTCCTTGTTACTCGAACGGAGTAGAACATTTTCTGGGTGTTTCCGGTGACAACAGCTTTTTCTACATCAACAGCACATTGTTTTCACCAGGTATCACATTCTTCTCTTACTATCTTCCCGAGTTTCAAGGAAATAATCTTGCTTGCTGAATTATACCTGCTGTCGAATAAACTATTTTAACAAGCTTCAAGATGTTCAAGAGGTTGAAACCTAACGGTTGACAGCTCGATAAACGGTAGTATCACAGGAAATAGTTCCACTTGCGGGGTGTGTCTAATGTGCATCGTTCTCACTTAACGAAGAAAGTCTTAGATTAGATGCATAAGCGGTGCGGTAGGTTTACAACGCCCGTAACTCTGCTAGCTTAATTCCGTCGATTTGTGATTGACGACGAGGTTGTCTTCCATCGAAATGTTGGGTGAACTTGGCTCACATCATTCCATGGTCACTGTCCAGACAAGTGCCCTAGATTGACTTACGGTCTTGCCACATCACTATCAGCTGATAGCTATGTGATCAATCTATATCTGTGATCGATTCGTAAGTGGAGGTACCTGGATGACCCATTGATGTCTAGAGCGTCAAAAATTAGTGGCCACTTGAACAAACTAATGTAAACACAAAGGTGCGACAAACGTCCACCGTTATCTGTTTGACGAGTATCCTAAGGGCGTCGGTCATCCAATTCACGTTCACCAACACCCAGCTTGTATTGCTGAATATTTACACATCCAAATAGTGCCACTGTGTCTGTGTGCTGTACAGTCTACAGAATGTTGATGTGCTGATGTAGAACATGTACCATCCTGACAAACAGACGACGTTTTTAACGGACATCTGTTGATATTCTTACCTTATCTTCAAATATGATGGCACAGAGACATCTGTTGACGAGGATTCAGTCTAGTCTTGTTTTTTTTCCTGCGTATGTGCTTAAGGCAATCCCAACACCGGCCTGACCAGTAGCTTAAATCGTAGGATCACCAGGTAAGCGCAGTTTACTCACGCGTCTCTGCGTATATATATATATATATATATATATATATATATATCTTTTGAGTCAGGGCTGAAACGCAGTGGTCTGGATAAGCAATTACAGCAGTCTGTCAGAACAAAGCTGTGTCAAAAGCTGACCAATCGAAAGTCAGCGTATATCTTAGCAGCTAATGGAAATAAAACACTGTGAACACTTAGAAAACATGACCAGCTGTCATCCTACCCACAGACAAAGTCAACGTCATAGCTGTGTTGAACAGAGAGGATTATAAGGACAACATGAACGATTTCCTGGAGAGGAACCTACGAAGGGTTTCGAGACTCGGATCACAAAATAAGTGACAGCTCTTGGGAAAAAGAAATCATTCATAGAAGAAAAAGCTAAATACCTTATACCTGTAGAGGGACAAATGTCACGACTACACGGGCTACCAAAGGTCCACAAGGATCAAGTATCATTGAGACCAATCAATGCATCCAGGACAGCCTCAAACTACCAACTAGCGAGGTTTCTCTTTCGTATTCTCCGACTTTGTTTACCTGACGACAGTCATGATGTGAATAGATTAGCCGATTTTATGGGACACTTTAAGGGCCTGGAGTTGCAAGTTGACGCACTGGTTTTCTTCGACGCTTCGTCGCCTTTCACCAACATACCTAGGAAACTTCCGATAAAAAGCTTGAGGCTCCTGATCAGTGAGGACGACCATCTCCACTGTAGAGCGAGTCTTTTGTTCAGAAGAATTGATTCAGTTAGTGGAGCTCTGCATTATAACTTACCTACAATTTAACGGTCTAGCCTACCTGCAGAAGAATGGCACATCAGTGGGCTCACCTATGTCGGAGTTGTTTGCAGGCGTCGTAGTGAAGTACTTTGAATCTGATGCCTTTCAATCATTCAAACTTAGTGTGTGGCTTCGATGTGTGTGGATTACCTATTTGTTGTTGCACCTCGGACTCAGCTTGATCAGTTCCATAGTTATTTGAATACCATGATGGATGGAATGAACTTTATACTCGAAGAAAAAGAAGAAGAAGAAGAATAAGAAAATTCTCGTCTACCGTTCCTCGATGTAGCGGTTCTAAGAATACCTGCTGGCAAGCTTGAAAATAAGCCGACAACAACTGATGTCGTTCGACTGCATCTATTCAGCCTGTCAATTTGAAAGGTGCGTGCGAACATTGTTCCGAACTGCAGACACGTACTGTAGCTCATCCGAGCTCAAATGACAAGAACGAGAACATCTGTTCAATTTGTTCATTTCCCATGAGTAACCCAGTAGTTTCAGAGGGCCCACAATAACTGAAATTGCAGAACTCAGGAAACGAATGGCAGTGTGACATATTCACGGCACATCTGATGCAGCCCAATGGATGCTGCAACCACTGGACATCCAAATATCACACAAGCCAAACATAATAATCCGTTCAGCTTCGATGAACGCTAAGGTTTGTGTAGAATCACATGAACAATCCGGTGTAATTTACGTGATTCTGTTTCGGGTGTGGTCAGCAGTATGTGGGAGAGACAGGCTGTGCACACGCGCGCACAAACACAAATTAACAATGCGACATTTATCTACTGACGTTTTTTAAGCCAACTTCATCATCTTCCGTGCAACTGTCACGTAACCAAGCTCAGTTATCTGGTGTCTTCGCCACAGCTTGTGATATGGGTGGACTAACTCTGGATTACCTAGGCCAAAGAAAAAATTGTTTGGCGTAAAATGCTCCCGCCCGGAACCCGTATTCAGACAATTTAACCAGCAGCGCAGCGTAACAAAAAGTGAAGTCTGCAGTGTCTTGAGGTCCTGTGACCATCATGCCAGTGTGTGGTCCTTTGACTAGTGTTCAGCCACTCAAAGTGCCGTCTGCACTCTGGAAATCCGCCCGAACCAAAGTCTAGCGCTTGTTTCGTTCGTCGCCTGATTGGAACTGGTGGCCGACGAAAAGATTCCTATGCAAAACCTTGAGTGGTTTTTATTAGAAGATTCCACCCATCTATGCGAGCAGTCAGCGGATCAGCAACACGGTTATAGCTCTGGCCATCGATTTCCCTGCTCTTTGTTAAATAACACAAACACCATTAGAAAGCAGCGTTTCGGATTTTTTCTACAGGAAGCCTTTTGGTAGGTAGGTTGTGCAAAAACGTTTGACGGTCTTCAGAACAAACCTAATGAAACATAGTATGAACGCTTCTTTCTTTTGCCGAGGTAAACGAGGATGTCGAAAACTTCTCATCATAACCTAGGTAACGATGTAGCAAACGGTCATTTTCAGTCGTTCTTCTTCAATCCAATACATTTACAGAGGTTTCTTCAAAACTTGTCATGAGACAAACTGCAAAATCCTAGACGTGATGCTTAACGAATGACATTCCAAACGATTGTTTGACTGCATGTCGCTGGTTAGACTCGAACCTTACGTTCACTGGATGCTACATCCCACGATCATGGGAAGATGTTTGCGTGTATTTACAGTGATTATGATTGGTCTGTGTCCACGGAATTCGCAAGGATTGAACAGATTTCTCATGAGAACACGTTAAGATCGCGTAGTTTGATTATGATCGATTCGGCGGTCGTCAACATGCGCTGTCGTACTGTCTTAGGTTGAGTGATGACAATTTTGTAGACAACCCGGAATATTTCGGTGACGTCCATTCTTTAGTTAGTGTCGACGGGGAATGCGACACTAGCGCCAGTAATTGATTTACAGCAATCGGTTTCACCCCAGAATGGATAGTGTTCATTGATTCTTTTCGTCGAACCTTTTGTTCTGTATAATCTACAGTATAACAGTAGCCTGAAGGTGAATTGTAGTCAAGAGGGGATGGGACTGGTACCGCATTCATACACAGAGTTGTGTTTTCTCAACTGAATCCTTGTGAATTCGTGTTTCTTTAGCGCTCACGGTTAAAATCTGTCGATATCAACCGGCGAAGTATGCTTCTTAGTAATATGAGGCTTTTCATATCAACTGAGAGAATATTTTTGTGTTCATCTGAGAGTGAACAAGAAAAGGACACTTACCATTACCTAATGCTAGTGCACTGGATGGAACATGTTCGTTTCTAAGATCGTTCTTAAGTGGTTCTAATCGACCGACGATAGTTGTGCCGTTACTACTAATACGTTCTGTGGTACTTTCTTCGAACTTCAAAATCTCACCAAATATCGTTATGTTGCTATACTTGCATGAGACTTTTACCTTTAACTTGGTTGTCCTACCCTAGAAAAAAATTGTATGGTTGACACTTTTGGTGTCCGAGTGTTATACACTGGTTTTCACAAGAGACTTACAAATATAAAGCACTGGGTTCTCTTTGATCCAATTCGTCAAAACAATTGTCTTCATCTCCTTATCTCCATCTCGTTACATTCACCACAGTGCAGCAAGTTCGTACACAATTGACA
This sequence comes from Paragonimus heterotremus, assembly GCA_013368495.1. NCBI lineage: Eukaryota > Metazoa > Platyhelminthes > Trematoda > Plagiorchiida > Troglotrematidae > Paragonimus > Paragonimus heterotremus. The sequence continues at coordinate 73,501 of LUCH01001287.1, read as the reverse complement.
GGCTTCCAATTTGGTTGTTAAGTACTTTGATCGTCTTTGCTGTGAGACGGATATTCGAATATCGACACTATTGTAATTAATGGATAGCTGTGGCAATCTTATTTACACAGATCGCTCACTGTTTGGATACTAATGATAGATGTCTCTCTTATAGGCAAGCTTGCACACAAGTCTGTGGCTCTTTTCAAATCGTAGTGTACCTACTGTGCAAACCAGATGGACGTTCAAAAGCTAACCCTATCTCAGATGTTCACCACGGATGTTCCAGCATACTCCTATTCTAATTTGTAATGCGCAACATTATGGTAGGCGAGCTTGGTATGCTTTATCTTCGGTACTAAGCTCATTGACATAGAGTATGCGAATGGTGTTACTTAGCCGTCCAACCGGACACACGGACCACCTCAATCGGGCTGCTCTTTACGGACTATGCTGCCCACTTCCACACAACAGTGTGAAATTAACGCCTGCGTGTTCCTTTTCCTACCTTTATTCCGGGCTTAAGAGTGAACCATTTCACGTATCTGCATTACACATTCTCATTAACCTTTTTTACTTGGATGTGGCCGATATCCTAGGGAAAGTGCTTCGTATGATCTGGGTGTGGTGCCATTTCCTGATAACATACTGATAAAATGGAGTTTGTCGAAAGAGATCAGACTGCATCCTTTTTATTATCCGAACTGACGTGTAGCTCTGGTTAAAAGTCTGAAAGATAGCGTATTGTGTTTTTCGATCGACCTACTTAGTCGACTGATCCACACTTCACTAGGTTGGTCTCACCGTGAGTGATAACGACGTTCAATCGGCAGGATCTGAATCGCTTCATCAAGCTATCTCCAAGTCGCTCAGGCTAATTATCAGGTGCACCTCTGGTGGTTTCGCCAACGTCGACCTTCTTTGGGTCAGTAACTCTATTTAGACGGAAAAGCTGTTGTGCTGCCGGTTAGTTAAGCGACTTCTGTGTCTCGGTCTTTTTCGCCCTGCCAAACCTTGTAATTTTTGGTGCCTGTTGGGTCTACGCGCCTGGTTGCGCCAGATGTAATAACCCTGCTACAGTCTGGGCAACATGGAAGTATTCGTCTCATGTGACAGTTAGCGTCAGTGAGATCCTTTAATGTATTGCTGTCTACGGTGGTGGTGATTACATGGCAACTGACCTCTTGTGTTTTTGATGGTAGAGACTGTACCATCATCTGAAGACGACTGTTTCTCACTGATTATGTTTGAATTCATTGTCGTAGGTTGTTCGCGACCGATTTGCGTTTCCTCTTGCTTGCTATCTCCGTCCGTTCCAGTTTCCTGCTCGCTATAACTTTGATTGTTGCTCAATGTTGACGAAAGTTTAAAATCATATTCCACTTTGGTTGGTTTTTGATTCTTGTCTATGCGTTAAACTCTCTTTCACTCTGATTTACAGGTTGATGTATGGTCCACTGGAATCACCGCTATAGAATTGGCCAAAGGGGAACCTCCTAATGCTGATCTTCATCCTATTCGAGCGTTAATGTTCATTCCTCACAACCCACCTCCGCAACTGACTGGTGATTTCAGCAAAAACTTTCGAGACTTTGTAGAATCATGTCTGGTCAAAGTTCCTGAAAACGTGAGTTCCGCACCAAGTGTAATCCGTTTTCCTCATATGCTCGCTGTTATGTCAGTGAAGTGCTATATTTTTTACAAATCATCTTTTCCACCTTTGTTCGGCCCTGCGTTTTGATCCCTCAGTGGAGCACCAGTGAGCTTTGGACAATAAGTGAACTCCGACTGTGTCTGAATTCTTTCTAGATCCAATCGCTTGGTAACTGCCTGCTTTGTTTTGTGTGCTAGAAATTATATCTTTCCTATTGACTATCGAATTCTGTGGATTACCTTGAACTAACAACCTTCTCTTCACTGCAGCCCTCCATGCATAACTGCATATATTTGGTCAGTTGCTTATTCGTTTATTTACTTATTTTCAAGTTTACTCTGTTTGCAGCCCTCATTGGAACATATTGTGTGGTAGTTCGCACTGATGCCGCCCACTCACTCATCTCCTCACAGGTATCCATTTCGACCACATCGTTTTTCGTCCACACAGAAGCTTCTTTTCGCATGTATTGTTCAATGTTGGGCCGAGCTCTTTCAAACGTCAGCGCACGAGCTTGGTGTGGAGTTGAGCAGTAAGCCATAGCGCGAAATACATGTGATGTGTAGCTGATTGACCAGTTGGTCTCGATGATATTCATCCTTACCTATATCATCCAGATACACACTTTTTCGGGCGTTTAAATATACTGTTTTGTGCAGTCGTGTTTCTGGCGTCAGCTAATCTTGCCGATTACTGTCACTGTCGAGTGAACGTTAACTTCCGATACTTCGCGGTCGCTTATGTCGCAAAAGTGGGCTGACTTGAGAGATTCCACCCTGAGTCTGTGACTAAACAATCTGACCTGCGAGACAGGATACAGACTTTTCTTGGGAACCCTACTCGGAGCCAATGACTTGAGATTCCGACTCACTTGACAGTTAGGGGTTCGCCTAATCTGAAGGCGCGGTAAACAAATGTTGGGAAAAGGCACATTTTCCCAAAAATTAGCCCCGTATGCATGGAAAATAGATTCCTTCATTTTCTGAGAATTTGAACGTCTGCCAGAATTCTCGAACATCCGAGAAGCTGCGCTCGCTCGTAATTGGTTCATTCGGCGACCTTGGCCCAAGGCCACCACAAACCTATAAATGCAGTTGCTGTGAGCCGCTATTTCGCCTTCGGGCTGAGCAGCAAATAAAGCTCGTTTGAGGGCCATCTTTTTCCTTACTTGTTGGGGGGTTCTAAGTTGCGAGATTTGCGTTCCGATTTTTGAGCTCTGGTTTTCTTACCGCTTTACAATATCGTTGCGTTCGTTCGTGATAGGGATACTGCTCGCGGTCTTGCGTTTGCTCTTGTCTTTTCTCTATCAGGTGGGGTCATAACAACAAGGCAATAATATTTTATTGTGATCATTGCTGTGTGTAATAGATTCTATTCGAAGCCGCGTCATGCTTTTGAGTACTGTATTTCTGTCACGTTGATAAACCGCATGAACAAGTGTCGTTCAATTTTATCTGACTCTGAATATGTTGGCGGCCGTGGAGAACTTAAACTCTAGCTGACCGAAAGCTTACGCAAAGACCGTGAATACTACTTGTTCGAACAGTCAAAAGAGATGGAACGAGCCTTTTTATCTGGAAATAACAGAAAGCTTTTTTCCCTGATCCGTGGTTGTATTGGCCGTCGAGTTGATGTGGGACCATATGTGATAAGGTTAGTTCACTTACCACTAGTCACTCGCGCCGAACATTTTCAGGAGCTGTTCAGCTGACCTCGCTCCAGACCATATGGATGACGTAACTTGAATCGTCAGTCCTTGGGTTCCAGATGTCTCTTCGCCGATAGGAGAGGTCGCCGTGGATTTCCAACTATTGGGGCGTGATAAGGCTCCTGGATCAGATATCCTCTCTCCTTTTCTTTTCAAGGATGGAGGGGAGAGATTCATATCAGAACTGACGAAACTTCCTCAGTTGAGTTAGGAGACTGAAGAGGCACCTAGTCGTGATTGGTGCCTATCAACAGTAATATCCGTTTTCAGACTTGTGGTCTGAAGTCAATGCGTCACCCACAGATGCATCACTCTAGTGTGTGTTGCGTTCAAGTTAGTCACTGACCTTATGTTACATCGACTCAGTAAGCCCAGATACACGAGGAACTTGGCATGATCTCGATAAAGACGCTGTTTGTGACCATCGTTGTCTCTTGCAGTTAGCCCACATTCAAGTGGACTGATCGCGTGAGTATTGTGGCCGTTCGGTGGCGCGTATTCCGGAAGGCTCGGATGCGCAATCAATTTGTTAACGCGTTGCACAGCTTGCGATGGCTGCGTCACCAGCTGAGCGCTTACGATACCGAGCGTTATATACTGAGACCATCAACTGTTGGGTAAAACCTCATGGTGGTGGAGCAACAACGTTGTAACGCAATGTGAAGGCCTTGACTGTCACACTGAGCAAAGTAGGTAGGTGTCCTTTGCCTGAATGGGATCCTCGTGATCATTCAAAGCGCTGGTTAGAGACGCTATCCGAGATAGCCATGTACCGCAGTTGATTGCTTACCTGTCTAGTTCTTCCGTCTAGTTTTCCTTCATTAACGTGATTATTATTATTACTCAACAACCTTTCTTCTAGGATGTTCCATATCACTGTGTAGGTGAACGAATACTCTGGCCACACTATCTTCTGATCAGGATCAGGGTCGCTGCGACAGTGATGATTAATGTTGCTTTAAATAATGTGCAGTCACTGCAGTTTTGCATGTATGGCTTTCGATACTAATTTTCCTGAGTGAAATTTCTTCTCTATACAGGGTTATGCGTCAGTTTTTGTTTATTCAAAAGGTAGTTGCTTTCCACTATCTCAGTAGATTTCCAGATACTTGGATACCTACTCGTGTAAGCAAATTTCGTAACACTGCCAGCCGACTCCCGTTCTGTAACTGTGATAAAAATGCGCAGCTGGTTCATATTTCATATATCATATGGATACAGCCGAGTAGCATTGACATACGATCTCATCTTCTGCACCTGTCGTTCGAATGACTGAGATTGAGCGCGATGCTTGATAACTTGACACACTTGTTCAAAGATTAGTTCGGTTTGTTGACAGAACAAATGGTAGGGTGGTGTATGTGCGCACCCTTAACTCTGGTTGTGATTTGGCTTCGTACATGCTGCGCAGGTCACACTGTTGTACTTCGCGCCGTGTACAGTGTGTAAAGTGGAAGCACCACACCGTGATTTTGCGCCGGAAGACTTGCTCCCGTTTATATCCACGATAATGTTCTCAAGGTTTATCATGATGTTTACCTGGCACAACTCTGGCTCCATTGTGGTGGTGGATCGTTACTAACACGTAAGCCACAACACGTAGACGTACCAAACACACATGCAGGGAATATGATTAGGTAAGAAATGTAGGTATCACCGAGAACCCAGTTGGTAAAACCTGGTGGAGGTCTTTGATGCTTGCATACTTCAACCATCAGCATCTTTTCAGCTTTATGACTATTGTCAGCTGACACGGTGTACTCTGCGAGGATTGTTGGCTCGATCAGACTAAGTTTAGTCGTTGCTACTAAACTCTGACCACTTTCTCTAAGATGTTATCTAGATAACGCCGTCGCAACAGAAATCCGTGTATCTTGCAAGCAGACGATCGTAATCGCTCTTGACATTTTCAGTTTGTTGCTAGCTCTTTTCCTTATCATGTTACTGAGGTTGGATTTCTTGCATGATTATCCGTCCGAGTTTGTGAGACGAACATAGATTGGATGGCGAAACGTCACACTTATCACATTTGTAGCAATTTTTCATCGTTTGATTTGTAACTGATGTAAGCATCTCTCATGTTTCTCATCTCAGCACGAGTTGGGGAAATATTTTTGAGAAGTTGCCACTGTGATGTGCGCTCGTGTTCGTTTTTATTTCATACACATGTGTATTTACTGTGCAGTTTTAAGTGCATTAGCAAAAAATATCTGTCGGAATTGTCTTCGGAAACTGTAGGGAATCCTGGTTGTTCTGGCCGTCGGCGATTGAATCTGTTAGAATACTTGTTGCTCCGATCAGTACATTAATTATGTCTTAACTATGGTGGGAAAGGCCTTCTGCTCACTTGTAGGGTAAAAAGTCTGTATGACTACTTTTTCGTGTTTATGATAAAGTGCGGATTTTAATTAAACTCCAATGGGCGATTGTTACATCACACTGTGCTTAGGTTTGTATTTCTCTGTAGCCATTGATTGCCCCTCTCACAATGGACTGTTGAGGAGTTAACGTCTCATCATGGCATTTTAAACGAACTACATAATCAGTCCACGGTTCCGTTATACATGCACGTATCTTGTCGAATAGAAGATTGAGGTGACAAACTGGCTACCGTTATGCTTTGAACAGATCAACCATTGCAAATGTTAGGGATTTTATCGGTCACAGCAGGGAGATGAGTGTTACGCTTTCTTTATTAATTTCATCCGCTTCGTCCTTTGCACTCTACAATAATGTTGGCGTGTAACGTGACCTCCATCGGTGCATACTGGATGCCGCGTGTATGCGTCAACACACTTCGATTTCATTTAGCCATGCATGCTCTCCAAATCCATCTCATATAGTGCTCATATGGTGCTCAACTGGGTTTGACTCAGGGTTGAACGAAGCATGCCGAAATGCACACCTTCGCTGACAAAACACTGCGATCGAAATGGCTTTGCGCAAGGTGCGGTTTAGGTGAGCAGCGCCGGTACCGACAACCAATAATGTGCATTTTTGACGAACTGTTTACACCAATGATCACGTGATTGCCAATTGCTTGGTACAGTTGCCATTCCGATAGAGCTTTTCACTCTCTCACTGCACACAGTTTTGTTCCATACCCCCCGGAAGTGATTCACGTGAATTCTCGTGTTGCAGTCGCTTATGCTCCAATCCGCAATAGGCAGTGCGATGCGTTTGTCTGTATATCTACTTTGTACAATTTGCGCAACTCACGCATGCGTTGTTCCGGGACGCTTCCGACTAGTCATGTGGTTTCCGTTTTACACACACACACACACCTACCTACCAACAACCACGCACGGCATTATTTCAACATGTCCTGTGCCCTATCGCATGGAAAATCAAGCGATTCTGACCACCTGTTCACTGTCGTGACTCATATTCGATAGACTGTGGGACGAAAGTGCAACCCTCTCACGTTTTGTACCGTTGATGTCCCTCGTTCATTCTTATTGATTTATAGTAACAAGTCAAGCTTGCAGCGTTTGCTCCATAAAACTTTCGCGGTCATATGACGTACACGGTCCCATGCATAGTAAATACTGCCAGTTTGTTCGAACACAGGCGGGAGCGGTCACGGTAACCGAGCTCGAATGCGTTGCTGTGCGGTTGGTAGTTGAGTGTCGTTACTACTGTTCAGTCATAGGATCACGGAAGTATCTCTGGCAGTACCTCTGTTCTCATTTAATTCGGCCCTAGCCCTAATTACTCTTCATCCGCCGTTTGTCGTCTCTCCTTCACCAAACGTGTACCTCGAGCTTTTTCCACAGTCTGGTGTATGCTTCAAGATTAGAATCTATAACAGTCTTGTGCATCGGACAGATGTCATAATCAGTATGATTTTTAGGCCGAAACCATTTCTAGCCCTTCCACTTCACTACTTTCACAGTGTGGCTATATTTTGGCAAACAGTTGTTCCCAGTACACGTCAACGACGTGATACACGGCTGTTTCAATCTTAAGTCCATTAGCACTGCACATTTTGAGGACTGGAATCTGTGATCGAGCGTCAGAATGACAAACCTGACATTTATGCACTTGATCTTAGAGTCATGGTGACGAGAGTCACAGAGATGTGGAGTGAGTTACTTAGTTGGCGACCGATTTTACCCTAAAGAAACAGAAAATCTCACTTTTAAAAAAAGTTACCTCACACGCCTTCATGCGACTTTAGTGACCGCGACTCCTCTGTTAAGTAGATAGTTGTACAAACTGTGTTTGCGGATTAAATCCCCCGATGTTCGTCGTGCTGAGTTGTTTGCCATTTCGCTGGTGATCATGGGACTCAACCACTTATGAATACCTTTTTCAAATTGTTTCAAAGCCTTCGTGAATACCTGCCCTTTGGTAAATCAGTTACAAATAGTTAATCGATTTCAGCCGGCAGGAAACATCCATGGAATCCAACGATGGCTATTTGCTTTGAGGTGTTATGTTTGTTTTCACTTATGAATTCATGTGTGAAATCACTGGTTTATGTCCGTACTGTCATTACCTAGGCTTGACGATCAGACTTACACATTACCTTTACCCGGAAGGCTATTCTAACTAAGAGTTCGTATCTTCCAGATGTGTTGTCAGACAGCTTGATTGGATACAATCAGATGAGCGTTTTGTTCACAGGTTCTGTGTCGCGTTGCCGACTGTACACTGGTACTTAGTTAGTGTGGGACGATTCCATTAATATACTGCAGAATTACTTTCATAGTTCAGTGTTACTGTCCTTCAGAGTCTCCAAAGTTATTGTGAAACATCAAATGTTTACTTACATATTCTGTTTTTCTTGTATTTAAAAAAAATCTCTTTTCAAGACACCGGGCGAATGTCGGCGCTTCTGATGTTTGCACACTCTGCCAAATATGTCAACAGAATGTTGTCGAGCATTCTTTCGAGTCTGGAACTAAATATGTACTGTATCTTCGACACACTAACCATACTGATCGGATGTTACCGTCTTGCGCATCTCGTGAACCCATGTTTATCGAGTTTCATATTTCAACACAAAAGACGACATGGTCTCACACGAAGACCGTCCTGTGTAACTCAGTTATAGACGTAAATTGATCATACTTCCATCAGCTACCGATGATATAGTTCATCTTGAAGACGTTTGATTCATGTGAGAAATCTCCGGTCACGTTGCTTTTCTTATCATGTACAATCTTCACTGACACCATTTGAACTTCTTTCATAATCGAACTACTCTGTCATCCGCTTTGTATTCCCATTCTGTCTTAATTTACTTTATCTTCCCAGGTTAGATCTTGTCATTAGAGACGCTCGTCTTTATATCCGAAAGATTAAGATTTCATTTTAGCCTACTGTCTAGTTAATCATCCTGAGTCGATTGTCCTACGATGGTCTTCACTCAGATACACTTCGGTTTTATTTATCCAGTCGGTGACTAGATGTCGGATATGTGTGTGGATCTCAGGTTGGTCCAACGCTAATCGTTTACAAGAATGTGTATATGGACATCTGTCAGCTTCGGTCGCTCTGATATGGATGCTGCCAGCTGTGTATCGGTTAATTCCGTATGCTGGCTCTTGTTCAAAGCTACCCAACCCGATAACTGTGCATATTTGTTTTGTATTCTGTCGCGTCAATACCATGTCGATATTGTGGATAGACGGTGTGTAGTTATCGTAATATGTAATATGCACCTGCTCGACCTGTTCTACACGTTGTCTTATTGTAAGAAGGGTCCTTAGTTCCAAGTTTGTTTCCTCATCACTCAGAGATGTTTCGAATTCTTTGATATTTTAAACGACAGAATAACGTTTGAATTTGGTGCTCTTCTACCTCTTTTCATTTACCAACTAACCTAACATCTGTCCCCCTTTATCTTTCACATTTCACAGGCTTCTGTTTATCTAGACCACATTCAGTCGAAATCGATCGTAAAACTGCTTACTAACACAGCTGTCGATCATGTTATTACGATTTGTTCTCATGTAAATTGTTTGATTCACTTGCTCGGTTGTCTTACGGAGTTCACATGCACTCACTGTGTTAGCGTAGCTTTATGTAGGCGGGTTTTTTGTGGAGTTTGAAGGTCCAACTTGTATTGTTTGTAACTCTTTCTCGTTCAGCGCCCAGCTGCTCATGAGCTGCTACGACATCCTTTTATCAAGAGAGCGAGGAAGAATGCCATTCTGCAAGAGCTCATCGAACGTTACCGACGATGGAAGGAATCCGGGAGTGTTGGTGATTTGGATTCAGATACAGATGATGGAGACCAACTGTAAGTTAACTTGTTGGTCACCCATACTTCCTGTATTTCCATCTTGTGAGCGCATCTTGACTGTTCCACTTTGATCTACGTAGCAACACTTTAATTTGTATGCACCCAAGCTGTTTTTACATCTCTGGTACGAATTCTGGCAGTTTATCTCCTTTAGCTTCTCTTGCCATGCAAACGCTTGGAATCTAAAGCCTACATCTCTGACACTAGGTATGTATACTTATTTGTGGTTCGTAGATTACCTGATGAGGCCTTACGCACACTTTGCAAATAAATCCCTTCATTAGCCCTATTTTTCTGTCTTCAGCTCTCCAGATGAAGAAAATTTTGGAGTGGGGATCGATGGTGGCAAACAACGGAAACCTCGGAACAATGCGAATGCCAACAATCCGGCAGAAACTTTGAAGTGGATTTTCGATACAGTTCGTGCCTCCTCTACACCTTCAGCTCCTCCCGTCTCCTCCACCACCACAGTGACTGCAACATCAGCCATAACGGCTACCTCAACTGCAGCTGTTGTTGCGGCTGCCACACCGGCTGTAACTAACGTTTCGCCATCTAAGCGACCGATTTTTTTGCAGCGAAACATCCCTGAGAATAAGTTGAATAACCACCAGTAAGCGCAATGCTTTGATTCGTGCACCTGTTTGATCGGTCTGCTCAGACTTGCATTGCGTGTCACCCGTAGTGTCAGTGGCACATCAGCCTATCATTGAGTAACAAGTTGCATAACACCTCATTACGTGTGCGTAATCTTTGATTGTTAGAATAATTTATTAAATTTCACTGACTGCTTCACAAGGTTGGAGATTTTGGGATGGCTTTCCTATGCGGGTTGTTTTTAAGACAAATTACGCTGTTCTCAAGCTATAACCTGACGTATTTTCAGAACATGGATATGTCGCAGCTATCAATCCGGTTTTTTTATAGTAACACACATGGACTCTTCCACATATGGGATATAAATCCTGTAACATATAATGTTTATTGACTCCCCACCAGACTGTTATACTCATAAATCTCATCTGCTCATCGACAATCTTCATTACTTTGGGGATCAGACCATGTAGCTGTGAACTGTGATGAGTCTAAAGTGAGTATACGGTTGAATAAAAAGTGAATATGATTGTTTGCAGCATACAGCTTTGCATTGACCAGAACATGCATATTGCATATAACTCACGCCGCCCTACTTCGGACTTATTCCCTCTTCAAGGACATGTGCTGTTGAAGTATCCATTCGTCCAGATGTCAGCCACCCGTTTATCGAGACATTTTTCACTCGACTTTGTGCATGGTCTTCATTAGTAAGCCGGGCTCAATGTAGCACTTTTTACCTGTAACTATTGACTGCGTGTTCAGAAAAATCCGACTTATTCCTCCCAGTTTATCAAACAGAAGCTCATATCTACGGTGAGCCAACATCTCAGTGTGTTGTGGAGTGTTTGTACTGTCTTGAAATAGCCTACCCGCGACTATCCACGTGCGTAGTCACCCATCCAACTTCTTGAAGTGAAATCACGACTCACCAGTATGCCTATCACATTCCACTCGACCACGAAGTGTGTGCTGTTTATCGGACAACCTACTGCACATGGTATGCTTGAGGTGAGTTGACTGGATTGATGAAGGTCGTCCGTATGATCTAGTGACCCATAATCGTCCAAAGCATCGTAAACGATAGCTACTGAGACGACAATGACAGCAAAACATAAGAGCAAGTTATCTTCCTTAATTTGAATGAATAGATAATCCGACAATGTACACACGTAAAATTGCCGCGACCCTTAACAATTGCAGCGCGTTGTGCCTATGGTATTACACGCCCACACCGTCCCGATTCCCACATCCCAGTAGCTTCCCAGGACAAATCCAGCCTAGTCGTGATCGATGGTGGGTCATTGAAAATACTGACGACCAAATTGACCGTTTTTTGTGTGGCATAGCTTCTAAACATCTCGGCTCTTAAGCAGTTAAACGATATCGCGACCCAATCCGGCCTCTGAAACGCGACTGGTGATCAGTGCTGTCAGTGCATACATAGGTTACCACAGCAATGGGCCAGCCAATAGGAAATATGTAGGCCCCGTGTTCTACCTGTGATTGTACGACATTCGCTTCTATTTTGGAATGGCACTTTCAGGCGTAAAGGAGTTTTTGCCTCAGATGTATGTCTTTTTTGCGTTATCTGTATATGTCTCATCCCTGCAAGCTGAGCCGTGCGAATCACAGCGTCCAATTTTGCGCAAATGTATATTGTAATCGCGAAATACAATCGGATTGTTGCGCGTCATGTTTAAAGGTCGTCCGTCTTTAGTAACTATTGCCTCTATGATTTTATTAATGTTATGGGATAATCAGCTTAGTAGCAACACGATTCACCAGATTACGACTTGTGCATCGTGGTCTTATTTTTGCGCAACATGATGACTCGGACACGCTTTATGTTTCGCTCGTAATTTATCAGAACTTACACACTGTCATAGACTTTTCGACTAACCTAATTAGATTGACTCAAGTTTTGCCCTTGTTAAGACCCGTCCGTGTTTCGTATTCTTGCAGTGATCGGCATATAGGCTCCGGTCACGCTTTCAAGGGGCAACCATTTTGACTACCACGCCGTGGACCTTATATTAAGTACAACTACAGTACTATATGCGACCGCTCAGTTATGCTCGCTTTTATTCCTGTCGACCCAACGTTCACCGTGTTGATCGTTGCACATACTCAGGATTACTCTGGAATTGGTAGCCAAGTAGTTCGAATGTAAGATTCATTTGACGCGTCCATGTTCTGGCGTCATAACCGCTTTTTGTCATGGAAATATGCGGTATGATGGCTGGTGTACTTCTGTAATATTTCATTGCGCTCAGTTGCGCGATCTAGCCAATACGTCTTCAACAGGCCAATAGATAAAAGTTTGACTAACTATAGTCTCTTAATTCTCCAGGTCAGGAGTTGGAATGAGAATAACCTGTCGTTCCAGAACAATGTTTTTTAGTCTTATCTACTGCTGCTCACCCGCTACCTCACTATACGGGCTATCGAGCCAAATACTTTTGATTACGAACCTTCGTTATTCTTTTATCTGGCATTAGACCTGCTGGTACTAACTGGTTTCATATAATCGTATCCTTTTCATTAAACCGAGTTGTGTGACCCCATCGAATCAGCACCAGCCACTATTATGTTGATTTGGTGGGTGGTTTGTTCAATTAGGACGTCCGTATCCTCCAAGCTGAGACCTGAAACATGGTGCTTATCGAATTGACATGTTCGTTCAGATTTCCATGGTTTTTTACAGGGTGGAGGTTTGTATATATTTGTGTGTTCTTGACTGTGTATTGATCAGGAAGTATATTGTGTTAAACGGTGTACGAATGAATAAATCAAGAGGATACTTCGATAAAAGTATTTGCATTCAAACTCGTCGGTAATGAACGTTGAAGCACACCTTCAGATGTGCACATTTGATGATCTTGAAACCTTCCAAGCTGGGAAACCTGTGGTACAAGTTGTATCTTACGTATGTGCCGAGTTTTAAAACCAACCTGTTTAGTTGTGACTGCGGAGTCAAATAGCTTGTCTTGATGTAGACAGGTACTCACGGTGAAAAGGTTCTGTCCACACGGTGGTCTGCCATTTCTATCTCCTAGATTCAGGGAACGACCCTTCAGACATGCATTCCTGTTTAATGGAATAGGACGAGATGATGGTTGACAGCGTATGCAGGATTTTGTGAGGGAGACTTGGGTTTCCCAACAGGAATCTTCAGTGCATTGATAATCAACTTTATTTCTCTAGCTTCATCATATTTGTTTACTTCTTTCTCTGAGCACGTTCAAATGGCACCCGGTCGGTGATAAGGTAAAGGGGGCAAGCCTGTGTACTATTTTCCCGAGATGAACGGCAGCGGAAACGAAAGGTTGTGGAAAGGGCTCCTTGATAGAAGGTTCCACAAATTCTTCTTGGGAGTTTCAATGTGGTTTATGTTTTTCGGAAATGATTACACTAATTATAGACCTAAACGATTAGTCACTACGGTCACTAGGTCCTGTTCGCATGTGGATGCGAGTAGTTTATTATCACTACACTTTTGTTGGTGAATGTGTATAACTTGGCATTTGTTGTCGGTGAACGTTGAAGTGGTTTTCTAGAACAGACATGACATTTCAAGTCATTTTTGGGGAATCTGTACTTGTTAGCCTGTCTGGTATGATTGACTCTGTCGGTGTGATCATCACACCGTCCTGCTTAGCCCAGTAGGTAGTCCAGATACGCAGGTTGTCACACTGCGTCAAGGTTCAGTCTCTCTGTGACGGGAAAACATCAGTCGCTTTTTTCAACCAGTTCGTAGGAAATTACCACGATGAAAAATCCAGTTGTCTTATTCTGTTGACAGTTTTCTTCAGTATGCTTCAGAAAATGGTTGCCAAACCACCCGTCTGTACGAGGTGGGAATCTGATATTGTGTTAGGGCAAACTGGTCAGCTTCGAATGGATGTTAGTTGATTTCTGCAACGTTTTTGCTCAGTCCCCAACAGCAGCCCCTTCGGCAACGCGGTTCTCCATCTCGTGGTCCTCCGCAGAGCGGTGTATCGATCATCCCTCTTCCGAAAGCGACTGCCGCTAATCCCACTTCGCGTCCACTCTCAGTTAGTATCGATCCCACCCAGTCTGCCGGAGGGTTGGCGGTGACCAAATTCCCGCAACCACAACAAGGCGGACCAATCACACAGCCTACGCCGCCCGTTCGACCGCAGATCACCATTCAACAGCAGCAGCCACCTACATCCCAAACCCAGCCTCCTCAAATCCGTCGGATTTCTGTAGGCGATCTTGATTCCCCTATTCAAGCGCCTTTAGTTCGATCAGTTAACGGTATGTTTTGTTAAATGGATTGAGAATAACACAACGTTACGGGCAAGTTCTAATACTCTACGTTTCAACCACCTCGGGTGGCCTTCTTCAGGAGTGTTGTAATCAAAATCACATATGTTTTGTCCTAATATGCCTGTCTATCTCTTTCTTGAAAGCGATGTTCACTGTCTCCTTTTATTAAATTATCTTATCCTCATTATCGTTCACTTTTGTGTTCGATCCATTATACTATAGTGCGCGCTGGTCGACTGGATATATGAAGTCCAGGGTTTTATACAAATACGTGATTTCCTTATCTGCTATCTGCGAGACCGTCCCGTGAAGCTACGACTCGGACTAATTCGTTGTGTACTTTGCTCTCATGATATACACGGTGTTGTTTCAAGGTTAGCTGAAACCTCAAATAACAGACGAGTTTGTGGTGTTGAAGCGTAACGTCGTCCGTCTACCAGTCACAAGGTTGCAGGATCGAATCGCATCTCACACGACTGCTGCCGTTTGGGTTTCAACAATTCGTAATTGCCTTGCTCATCTTTTACTTGACACTGAATACCTCGTGATGTAGGTGCCAACTTGTGCTTATAGTGTATGAAAAGGCCATGCATGTTAAAGACTTACGGTATATTCGCGCATCTAGATCACATCTTTGGCTCCGGTAACATTGAATCCACTTGACCGTTGCCGCTTCACGATTTCTCTGTTGGCATGATGTTCGCTTTTAATTGAAGGATGGGGATGTAATGCTTTTGAAGCCCAGCTCCGAATCGGCTAAAAACGGTCAGTCTACGTGAAATGGATTGCGAAATGACATACAATCACTTATGTCAGCGGAGTGTGTAATGCCACAACCGCATCTGCGACTGGCGGTTACATCCTAATTTTAGGCGAATCCACTTCGTCGTGTATTGCGTATATTGATTCTACCGTGCGACGTACCATTTGCTCGACTAGTTGACTGTGATTGACGCCAAGCCAGCTTGTGGCGTGGATTATGGGTTTACGAGTTCTGACAGTTCAGTTCACATCGGTGAAGCTTACTGATTTTCCGCTTCTCGATCTTAGAGAGAAAAGAGACCGGAACTAATATCAGTTGAGTTTTGTATCATTAAAGAGAAACAGTAGAACTTTTCCTCCTACTTTTTTCATTTACCTTCCCAGGTCCTAATGGATAAACCACGAAGTCGAAGTAATGCTCGTTTTCGTTCACACCTAAATAGGCACATTCCAGCCACAAATAGTGTGTTCCGAACAGGTTAATCAAGACACTAGATTGTCGAATTGTTAAAGCATTCATCATCCATAATGGTAGAGTGGTGGATATCATTGTCTTGATACTGAAAACGCTGAACGTAACACTAGGGTTTGATTTACTTTGCCGGTCTATTCCATAACATGGCATAACCTCCTTCACGAAGTCAATGGGGGAAGTCAAGCCGAATATTCCTAATACACCCACTTTTCTACTGCGTACAGGGTATTTATCTATCCATTAAAACCTTTGAAAACTAGGGATCAGTTGTCTGACTATGTCTACCTTAGATGAATATGTCAAATCCCAGCCGTTTCTTTTTTCAGTAACTCCTTCGTTTGTTCCACTGTTTCCTTCCAAATCTTCAGTATCATTTCAACATATTACCCTTCTCCCCCTCCACCGAAGTTGATCAGTCATCCGAAAACAATGTGTACCTGCTAAGGAAAGTAACTCACGTCTTATTGCAACCCTATACTTCAGTGGATAACTGTCTATAATACCACTCTGACATTTGCTCCGAATTCGTTGACTCAGTTTCCCGACACGTGCAACATGGAGGAGATATGACTAAGTCAACGTAGCTGTCCATCAGTGGTCATTAAATGCAACTGGTCTCCAAGACCTTAAAGTTATAGTTTAGCATTTCGTATGAGACAAAACTGAACAAACGTGACACAACTACTTAACCTAATCTATCCATTGTTATCAGCAATAGTTGGATAAATGTCTGATTGCTGTTCAGCCGTCAGAAAACCAGGTAGATTGGAGTATGGGGTGCGTCTTGATTCACAAAGACCTTGTGTCCATACCCAGGAATCTTACATCAAAGTATCCAAACTGTGCAAGCAAACAACTGAGTTGTTTGCCTTCGGTTATAGAAACATGTAACCCTCGATACAGTGATACGAAACAGAGTTCATAGTTCATTAGGGTCCGGTGACCAGTAGTCGTTGAGTTCATACGCCCTTCAGATGAAGCCCGTTCATCCAGGATGCCCAATGCACCTTGCAAGACGTTTCGACAGAAGCAGCGCAGCGATTCAAGGTTCACGGATCGGATGCAGTAGATCCGTCCTGCTAGGGATTCCAAGACCAACAGTGCTGTTGTGACACATGATTCTTGTCACCGACCGTCGGTGATCAGATTGTTCCTACACCCTCCGAATGAGGTCCAACCAATCAGACTATCCGGCACACCTTGCGTGTCCGTTGAAGCCGAGGATCACCGAGATGATTCGCACACCTTATTGGGAAGTTGTCCATAGTTGGTGGAGCCTGAAGATATCAGTACGCCAAACGGACGGCATGGTGTCGGGAAGACCATGTTAGAGCATCTGAAACTCTTTTGTTGCAGTGTAAAATACGTCATGTCGCAGTACTGTCAAAGAGCTTGCACGGCATTTTCTGAGAGATCCGGTTACCAAGCTTGAGCACACCACGTTCTGATATTACTACCGCTCATTTTGTTTGACTGTGTATTCGCCGAGGGAATCCGGCTTATTTCACAGTTAGCTTCCATGTGGAAAGCCGTTCTGCAGTCCGCAACTTGGGGACGTGCCCGGTAACTTTGAGCTAACCCTCCCGTTCACCGGATACCGGTCGTTAAAGGCAAAGCAGGACGGTGTCTGCAAAACAGTTACCTCTCATCAATTGTCTCGTCTTCACAGAACCACTTCGTGCACAGACAATAATCACGTCACAGAACCCGACTAGCCGTCATCTAGTCTAACGTCTCCAGCTCCAGACTGTATGAGCCGCTGCACTGCATGACCGAAAAGAACGAACGCAACCTGCTAGCCGTCTTCGTTTCTTAACACCAAGTTATTGTTTGTACCCCTCACACTTTGCGCTAGTCAACTGATGCGTCGAAAAGTAGCGTTCGGCGTAACAGAGAAGTGGCTAGTATTCTCAACGCATGATCTAACCTAGGCATCTTTACCGACCAAATGACTGAATTCTTGTGGTCCTCGCACCCGCGTACTCATTCATTTTTGCTTCAGTGACAAGTCAATCAGCTCTAAAGGGTCGCTCAGCAAAGAGTCGTTCTCACCATAGATCCGTGTATTAACTTATTTCGCTTGACTGCGCCCCTTCGAGTCAGTTTTACTGTTCTCCTTCAAGTGCGTGTGTTACTGTAATTATTCGTCATTGATGGACTGTATGAATTGTTTGTCAACTCATGTTTCTGTTCACTCAGCATGGTCGGATGTTAATGATTGACTTGGAGGTTTATTCTATGTTTTACGTTCCACATCTTCAGTATCAAATTAACAGGCATTCATCACCTTAATTCTACGATTCATATATACGAGGCAGTGACTTGTCTTTTTAAATTTTCTCTTTTGTAATTTATTATCGATAACTTTCCACTCGACGTAACATGCTGTTGTTACAAATCACTCAGCTTCCTGCAACCGTGGCTACGTATAGTTGATCTTAAGGCACTGGCTTTCACACGTTTGAATACTATTATTTATTCCCACATCTAAGTATCGTGCTTGGGCCCACGGCGGCTTCATCCACCGTTGTTTGCTGGAGGGCATATTCTCGCAGATGAAGCACTTAGGTCAGGCTACTTTCAAGGAAAAAAAAGGAATGTAGGCGGCTTCTACTGTTATGTTGTTCAGGAGGGCATTTTGCATCCGGTTGTTTGTGTGTGTAATATGCATGCATTTCCATTGACTGATTGCTCGGTCAGTGGGTAGAGCAAATAATCAGTTCGATTTGAGACATTATGATTGTTTTCGTTCACAAACATGTTCACAACAATGCATCGGTCATGGTCACGGATAACTGTATACCGGTGGTTGACAGTAGCATTCACTTATCACATAACCATGAGGAGAGTACAAATTAAGTTCTATCTAAAGAGGGAACGTAACAGAACTTACTTTCCGAGGTTCTGCTGTTTAAACTCAAGCAACCAGAATCTGACATTTTTGCATACAAACAGCGGAGTCGCAAATGATTGTAAGAAGGCATCTGCAACATAGTTGTTTCATTAACCTCTTTCTGTCCATCGTCATTACAGATAGGTCGATCAAACAACGGTATGATTAATATCGCTGTCATTTCTCGTGATATCTCCAATCAGAAGCCAACTAAATAACGAAACTTTTAACACTGAGGATGAACGTCACCACTTTTTCTAACCTACTAATGACTGCTCTCATCTTCTTTTGCTTGGTCATTGACTGATTATCTCGTACTTTAGATGGTTAAACTGGAGATTCGACAAATTGTGTTTGACGCGAAAACTGGTAGAGCACAACCTAGCTTAGACCAAAAACTATGTCAATAAAATCCGTGCTTTTCGATATCGTGAAATTTCCCCTTATTGTCTACATTCGATCACCTTATGTTTTTCCACTTAGTATGCCAATTCTTGTCTGTTTGAGTACCGTAAAGCTTTGATCTCCATGTAACGATTTGCATTTCTAAACAGTGGTTCGTCTCTGTATGTGAGGTGCTAGCTCCGTTTGGAGCCTCATCTGTCACATATGTGTTTATCATTATATTTATCATATTTATTTCTACGTTTACCCTAGTTATCGGTTGTCCAATTGGTGTTTATGCAGCTTTCAAATATGACACTCTAGGTCTCTTGTGTTCCGCCTGTCGTTTCATTGATCTGCTTATGGATTCCTCCTCTAAACCTATTCATTTTGATCAACTGGCTGTCCACTAACTTATTTATCAATCTATTTATCAGTTTTCGGAGTTAAATTCCCTGAGAACATGGTATCTTGACTTTGTTGATAGTATCCGATGTTTTTTTTGTATGAAGGATACCGATGGAATGTGTTTATTTAATGTCGAGTTTAAAACTCGTGACATTGTGGTCTTCTCGTCGACTATCACCAGTTGTTATCTATTAATGTATCTAGGTGATTGTATAGCATACAAATTGTGTAATGCCACCGGTCATCATTAGCTAACAGATCAATAATTGTGCTTGTATGTTTTTATCGCACACCTGTTCAATTGCTTTGACATTCCTATTGGTGCTAAACCGTAAAATGACGACCTGATCGCCGTGTTTCAGAATAGGAGTGACTGGTTGAAATGTTTAGTGTTCAGCACGGCGCCCTTGCAGTGGTAATGGGCTCTTGCCATTTTAGGTCTCTCAGTGGCTTCAGACTGTACTTCAACACAAAAGCGGCAATGCGTTATATGACGACCGCTATGTGCAACAGTCATGGACGCATATTGATGGCACCACTCCGTGTTAAACTGCCTTTCGTTTAAAATTGACTACCCTGACTCAGAACATACTGTCGTACTCGACCGCTTCGTTTCGTCATTTGCCCAGAGTCCACTCGCTTACTTGCATTCAATGGAAATCGAAATTCCAGCGACACACATCAAGCAACACTGATAGTTAGAATGCGTAGGCCAAAACATGGACGTAATTTAAGGGAACACCAGACAGAACTCGTAACAATTATGTGTACTTCTTACCATGAGATCTGTTTCAGAAGTGCACTACAGATACGACATACATGAATTTCCACCTGTCTACAGTGCCTATCAGCAAGCGTGGTGCGATTTCCCGACGACAACGACCGCACGGAACTGCCACACATTTTAACAGAAAGACTGCGTAGAAACCGTGAAGATCACTTGCTCGAGCCAGCTGGAGATGAGGAATTCAATTTCTTGTCAATGACTAGTGGGCTGCTGTTTTCCCTCATTCGTTGTTACATTGATCGCCAATATGGATTTAATAAGACCACAGGCGACTATAGATCAGCGAATTTTTGTCTTGTATTGATGACCTAATGGTTCGGCTGAACACTTTGAAGAACAACTCAACTGGGCCTGAGCCAACTCATTCGGTTGTGAATCATTGAGGTGGTGTGTGTGTGTGTGTAAGTGTGACATTCTCGACGAATCTCTGTCGGACATCAAATTGGCTGTAGGCTTAACCCATTGAAATCTACTAAGACCACAAGTTCGAACATTCTTTTCCAGTCTCTGTTCAAAGTTAGTAGTAATGGATAGACGCTGAAACTGATCATATTCCTTCGTTCCATACAAAAAAAACTAATGGAGTGTCTCGTGATTGGCGCTTATCAACAATCATTCCCATTTTCAATAGGGGTTCAAAAACACCGTGAGACAATCGCAGCTGTTGGCTTTGCCTTTATCGTCTCTGAGATACATACCAATCCCTTGATGCAACGGCCTCGAAAACTTGGATAAAACGAAATACGAGAGAAGTAACCGGGATTACGTCCTGGTAGCGTGTGTATCGATCATAATATTACTTTGCGATTTACGGTGGAACATCGGCATCCCTCTGTTCTGTCAGCGGCAGTGGTATTTTGGGACCTAAAGACTACGTTTGACGTAGCTGTCCTGCGTACTCCTTGAGGTTGTCTTCGTCATAAATGAGTTTCGTTTAAATACGTCAACTTCCCTAAATTACTCTGTGCCCTCTGGCTGCGGAGTACACATTTATAAGTAATTACCACCGAGCGTTTTTTTGCTTCTGTTGATGTTTAGCGGATTAGCCACTGTGGCTACGGAGTAGGACACGCGAACTGAGGCTTCTGTCAGGTAGTTGGTTGAGTTACGGAAAATAGCTATGCTCTCGATGTTGCCTCAGTCCTTCTGCAGTTATGCAGATCATTCTAATCGGTGATTTGGTATAACTAGTCTTTGTCGTATACATTTTGCACCCACACAGTTTTATTGCAATATTGGGTTAGTGCTGTCGTTTTGGTTGTTTTGTTCCGATTGTCTATGATAGTCCATCACTTCGTCTGCAATGATAATTCCATCTCACTAGTTTATGTAACGCAGTGAAAACGACAGACACAACATGTAGCGGTACTTTGGGTAACCAAAAAGGATGGGTACAGGGGTACGACAGAGTTACGTTCAAATACAGTTGTCCTCCCTGACTGTCCGTTGATCCAGGGTCTTCGTGTACAGCGCTTAACGATCTTACAAGTGAACACAACAACCGTTTACGAATTACCACTCCATATTCAATCCATGCGTGCCTGCTACTTTCGATTACGCGTTACACGATTCCCGTCTGCTGGGCATCATCCTCGGTGCCTCGCCTGCGTCTACCTCGTGGGTAACCTGGACCTCCACCCCGACTTCAGACATGTCTGATGGTGTTTCACGGACTGTAGTCCGTGTGTGTGACCTTAGTCGATTAAAGTGAACCACTATCGGCTGTCTGTCAGTTCCTATCAGTTTACTAATTTGACAGGTTGCCTCCGGGATTATTCACTCGACTACGTACGGTCCTTTCCATTGTTTGTACATCTTTGCTGAGACTCTTGGGCTCGAAACCGTGTTGCACAGCCACACTATCTTGCCAACTTTTAGAGAAGTTCCAGATACTCTCTTATCGTAATAGTCTTTCCGATACTTTTGAGATGTTTCCAGATGTGTTCGGGTCCACCGAATTGTCTTTAGAAGGTTGATGACATACTGTGCAACTGAAAGTTGCAGTTGCTGCATAACTGGCTGGGTTATCTGAAGCTAGTCTTGCTTCTCCACAAAGATGTGAGGGTTGATTAGTCGACGTCTGAATAGCACTACGGTGTGCCAACAGGCCCTTTGGCGTAGCTAAATCCCATTCGGCGATATTTTCTTCCGCAAATGTCTCAAAGAGGCTCCTGAGAGGCAGTTCCTCTTTTCCACTTGCCCGCTGCCCTGCGGGTGGCAAGAGGTAGTCCGCGTTTTATCTATTCCTAGTGGCCCACACATTTCACGAACCAAGAAGCTTTCGAAATATGAGCCTTTGTCTTAATTGAGTTGGTCAGGGACTCCCCAAAGGTACACCCAATGGTCGACAGTGGCCGCTTCTACCGTCGTTGTGTTCACATGTGCAGACGGGACTGCTTCGTACCACTGGATGAAGTAATCCACTAGGATCAATATGTACCGATTGTTTCGGGTGTCTCAGGAAATGGCCCTGCAATGTCAACGTAAGGGATCCCGCAGTCATAACTTGCAGTGGCGTTTGACGTTCTATTTCGGGGTTTTTGAAGTTACCACATTTTTCGCACGATTGGCATAACAACCTGACATCTCTGCGCTGATGTTGCCACCAAAATCATTGTCGTATAGCCGCCTCCAGTTTATTCATTCCTGCATGGCCGAGCTCGGGATGCCACTCTATTGGGAATCTGTGTACCATGGATTAGGGAACTACAATCCTTTTCGCGTAATTAAGTCCATACTGAAGTTGCTGCCAGCGGCCATATTCTGCATTCCTTAGGTTGATCAACGTTACCTGTTGCGTTGTACAGGACGGACAGTCGCTATGATTGCACGCGGGACGCCTCGACTGTGAGTCAGCGTTAGTGTTGTTTACCTTAATCGATGTTCACATACGAAGTCATATTCTTGTAAGATCTCCTGCTATCGGGATAACTGCCCCTCTGGGTCTTTGAAGGTTTGCAACCAGCGGAGAGACTGATGGTCCGTGCGCACGATAAAACTGTTGCCCTGAAGATAATGCCGGAAATGTCACACGAAGAAGACTGGCTCAAGCATTTCTTTTCTCATCGTGCAGTAGTTTTCGCGTTTACTTTAACATCTGCTACCATAGGCTGTCACCCGTTCCTTACCGTCTCGTCTTAATTACGACAAAACTGCTCCGATTGCATTGTCATTCGATCGATGTCCAGAACACACTCCACAGTCTTCGGTGACGAGTCTGGAAACGTTAGTTCTGGGGCCGTGCACAGAGGTATTCACAATGATTTAAAAGCACGATCGGACATTTCTGTTCATGTGAATTCATGATTATTTTGCAATAGTGGAGTGGAATTGCAGGCAAATCGGTGATGAAACGACGATAATAGGAAGCAAGCCCTGAGAAGCTCCTCAGGTCGTTCACATTCTTCGAGGTGGACCATGCTTTGGTTTGTATCGTCTTTTTTGGGTTTATACAGATACTCGATCCAGAAGTTATATGCTCCAGGAATGTTACCTCTTTGAGCAAGAAATGACACTTTATGGGCTTTAGTTTTAAACCAACTTCCGCTTGGTGATCCAACACAGATTCCAAATTATGCTTATGCTCTTGTTCGGACCTTCCGTGGACCATGACATTATCCAGATACACTAGGCACGTTCTGGGGAACAAGTCGCTTATTACTTTCTGCCTTGAGGGTTGAAATGTCGCTGGTGCGTTTGAAAGTTCAGAGGGCATAACTTAAAATTTCTGCAGTCCCGAAGGTACGGTAGAGACCGTCTTAGCTCGATGGTCTTCCACCTCCACCTATCAATAACCAATAATCTGAAGTGCTGGAACATATGACTCCTCCATGGGCACCTAGGAAGTTGTCAAATTTTAGCAATAGGGCTGCGTCCCTCTTTGTCGCTTAGTTGAGCTTCCTTTAGTCGACGCATAATCATAGATCACTGCCCTTTAAATATGCCAGAAATATTGGAGCAGCCCATGGAGAATTTGATGGTTCGATCACACTGTTCCGTTACATCTCGCCAACCATCCTACGCACATCTTCCTGGAGGTGTGCAGTTATCCTGCCTCGAGGTATCTTGATTGACAGCGGATCCCCCGTATTAATTCTATGCCTCAAATGACTTGTGCGACCTAGCCTTGTTCCCTCCCGAGCGAACACATGTAGCCAACTTTTATATGTTGACTTCAGGCATTCGGCACTTCCTGAGTTGTCAGAAGCTCCACTCAATCGGATCATCTCTTCAGCTGGGCGATTCACGTCGGAGGGGCCTCGGTGACATGGAGGGAGAAATCGCTCTGTGGTGAGACTTTGAACATAGATACCAAATTAGTTACGCCAGACGGGCTCCTCAGCCTAAGGTTGCGCCAGTCGTGCACGCATCTGAGACGACTGAGCAAGTCCATCCTCACCGTAACACAGAATGGAAGGTTGTACTCTACGTAGCGTCCGGTTATTATAACCGGTGTGATTATTCTGCCCTCCGTCGATATTTGGTCACCACAGGTTATAAGAATGCATTGACAACACGGTTTCCGCTTGTAGTTCGAAAGTCCAGCTACCGTGCATGCGCTGTTTACACTTAATGACCCCCCCGGTGTCCACTAGACCTACGTGTGCCACTCCATATACTATTGTCCGTACCGTAAGCTGTGCCAGTGGAACAGTCGGTAAGGGAAGGAACATAAAAATGACAACTGGGCTGATCTGCTCTGTTGTGATTTCCAACGGCTCGGTCGATGGTTTCGGAGACCTGACGATTTACGCTGAATGTGTGGTCTCGGGATCTGAGTAATTTGCTTAACCAGGATCGCCGTTCGTAGCCTCCATACCACAGGTGGCTAGGTCTCCGATACCAATCTGAACTTCTGTTGTACATTGGAGGGCTGTTCCTCTAGCTGGTCGCCCGTGCCGCAACGCAGTATTGCGCTGGTCGATCGACAGCTGCCTCGACCCGTTCGAGGCTCCCGACCAAACGCTCCGCGGTGTCAAGGTCGCTGGGTGGGTGAAGCAGAAACTCATTTTTTATGTTCGTTGACAGCACACACTCCATTAGCTGTTCAAAAATTCGCTTCTGGAGTTACTTTTGGAACTCGTTCGGCCAGGCGCCACAATTCACGAGCAAACGATGGTTTCCCCCATCGAGCTATCCACGAGCATGGAACTGTTATTGATACAGTGTCCTGTAGACGCCGCAGTTCTGTGAAAGGAGATATCCAGGATTTTGGCCTCGACGACAATATCGAAGACCTGCCCGTTTAATAAGTTCAGAATCAGGCTGGTGTGGGATTCTGGTGGAGAGTTTCAGTGACCAGTCCGTGTTTGGTTTTCCCAACGGGGATAGTGCCCATCACAATGAACTTGTTGGGACGTGAGATCGACAATTGCAGTCCGGCTGTTGTGGGTTTCGTTGACAACCTGCCTAATATGTTCGTCAGTGTCTGCATGAGGTGACCGAAGCCTCCGCGAATTAATTTGGGAACTTTCTCGGTTGTTGAAGATGCTCAGAACACTTAAAAAAATTGTCACTGAAGTGAACAAAAAGGCTGGACTTTGACGCGGTGTGACGGCTTTTGCATCTGGATGACCTGTTGGGCTAAACTGGACGGTGTTGATGATCATACCGACAGAGTCAATCGTACCAGACAGGCTAATAAGTACAGGTCCCCGGGTCCTTCAGGTTGAGGATTGGAAGAAGGTTGGCATCTTTTTCCGAATAATGTACCAATACTGGTACACCGCCACTCACTCGCTGTCTTGCAGTACAAGTTTTCAAGCCAAAGGCTTTGCTTGAGAACCCTAATCGTTGTGATGGGCGCTCTATCGGTACTTTAGTCCACATACAGCCATGAATACTCACAAAACTAGTAATTCCATACCGCATCGGCCGTCTTGCAGTATAAACTGCGTCGCCCAATCCATTCTGCATACAGCAGAATGGATAGGCGGAAATATGCTACTGCTGATCCATCATCCACTGTCCCATCAAACTCTCAGACCTCTCCAGTTCCCCATTTCTGGTAATTACTTTACAGGTTCTACAACAAACATAGCTATTAATTGTAACACCGTGTCGGTAAGTCCCATCTCTTACCATTCTGTCTCAGACCTCTGTCGACCCTTGCTTAGATCTAGAGTGCCTTCATTGTTCACACTCTTAAACAAATGTCAGTAAACCGCTGTTGCAGGAACAGACTTTATGCATGTCGATACCTGTTATAGCTGGGAGACTAGAATCCAGGATTGTAGTCAACGTATGGGTCTAACAGCACTCACATTATCTACCTGTTACTGGTTATACCCTCCGGGTGATTCCGCGGCCGACGTTACCGGTCAGGCTGAAGTAGGTATACTCCTCAGCACAACGGCTGCGGCCGCCTTTTTAGATTGTATTCCTGTTAACGGTAAACTTTGTGCCGTTGGCTTGACAGGTTCATTTAAAACGAGCTGTGAACGCAAGAATTTTAGAAATCTTTTAATTGTGTCTGTTTACACTCCCAGCTGACCATAGTGACGTCGGCGTCAAGGACGCTTTTTGGGGGCTCTCGTTGCTCTCCTTCGGTTGACAGTTTGTTCTGATATAGTCGTTCTAGGCAGAGGTGTGAACGCCCAGGTCGGCCGTCTTTGTGAGGCCGAGTTTCATTTAGGTGGTAGTTTTGGGATAGTATCACATCGCTCATGTAATGGTGGGTGGTTGTGGCAGCTGTGCGCTAAGCAGTAGTTATTTTTAGCTAATAGTTTTAGGCATCGTGCGCGTCATTGCTATATTCGGCAGCTCCCTTTTCCGATTCACATCTGGTCTCAGTTAGACCACGTAGCTTTTAGTTATAATTGACAAGGTTCCATTTATATCTGTCGTTCTTATTGGAGCACATACTCGGATTCGGATCATAAGTTTTCGTTTCGTTATTACCTTTGTTGGGCAACGATCCCACTGACACTAACGGCTGGCTGTTGAAAAGCTGGCTATGTCGTCGGTAATGTGTAAGTATCAAACCAGCCTTATTAAGCAGGCTTAGCAATTCTTACCCGGAAGATCCTAATGGCTGCTAGACCCATGTCTTACAGGTCATTCACGACACGGGGATACATGAGTTTAACAGATATTGAATCCTAGAGAAATCTTTGGAGTTGTTAAAAGCCTGACGTAACATTCATTCTGGCAGTTCATATAACAAGTTTAGGAGAGATATCCGTAGGGGGCTGAAACGTAGCCTTATGGCTGATCATGAGACTTGGCTAATGGAGAAGGTTAGGGAAACGCAAACCGACTTTGCTTCAGAAAACTTTGGCAGACTCTTCAAACTTATCCGTACCAGTGGTCCCAGGTTAACGTCTGTCATTGAAGCTATCAGCGAGACAAATGGCACACTCATCTATAATAAGTCAGGAAGTTTCGATCGCTGAATGGAACACTTTGAGAGTCAATATAGCTGGCCTCCTTACTTTACTGTGTTGCCGCCACAAGCTGGTAGCGAAATACCCTGGTCGGTAAATTTGGGACCACCCACTCAGACTGATTTGCGCAATTACATTTCAACTCTCAATCGTCATAGGGCTGCTGGTCCAGATGACCTCCTATCGACAGTTTTCAAAAAAATTACCGGGAGACGTCAGTAGAGACCGTGATAAAGTTGTTTCAACGTGTGTGAACGACAGGGACCATCCCTTCATGTTAGAGTCACGCGATAATAGTTCCTATATTCAAAAATGGTGTCAGCGTCTATTGCAAAAACCACAGTGAAATAAGTTTAACCCCAGTCATCACTACGGTTCTGGTATCCAGTATACTTGGTGGACTCACGGCAGCTCGAGAGGTACGCGTTAGAAAAGAACAGGCAGGGTTTCGTCCTGGGGGGGGGCGGATGCGTTGATCAGAATTTAACTCTTCGTCAAATTCTGGAACAGCGTCACGTGTGCCACCAACCTACACTAGCCGTATTCCTCGACTATAAAGGTACGTTCGATTCGGTGGATCCATCTACACTTTTAGAGTCGCTTAAACGCAAGGGTGTACCGACCAAGTATGTGAACATACTGTCGGTAGGTAATTTCCATACTTCCGTTCAAGTTAGGGTTCACGGTGAACTGTCTGACAGTTTCGGCATCAGGAGCGGTGTACGTCAAGGTTGTCCCGTTTCACCACTTTTGTTCAATTTCGTCATAGACGGAATAATGGAGGGCTGTCTGCGGCACTCGAATGATACCGGTGTGGACCTCCTAACAGGTGGGAGACTGATCGGTCTTAACTATGCTAATGACAAGGTGTTGCTGTTTGACAACTTCCAGGCGGCAGAAACAACGCTGAACGCTATTTCACGTCCTGCTTAGTACTTCGGAATGCGTTTTGCAGCCTCAAAATACAGTGTGCTTCTGCAAGGTTGCTAAAATTACGTAGATTTAATGTTAAATAACGAAGTCATGGAGGTTGTTGGTTGGTTTGTATACCTGGGAAGCTACATCAGCGGCGGCGGCGGAGGTGTAGGGAATGAAATAGAGGCGCATACTTCCAAGGCTAAGGCGGTGTTCGCTAATCTGAGACACGTATGGCGACAGAGAGGTATATCCCTGAAACTTAAGAGTCGCGTATATCAAAGAACGGTGAGGGCTGTATTACTTTACGGCAATGAAACCTGGCAGCTCAAGGTAGAGGACGTGGACTGTCTCCAGGTATTTGGTCACCGGTGTCTGCGTTCAATCGGTCGTGTCGGGTGGTACCAACGAGTAAGCAAGGAGGACTTTAGGAAGCGGGTAT
Source organism: Paragonimus heterotremus (assembly GCA_013368495.1). Classification (NCBI taxonomy): domain Eukaryota; kingdom Metazoa; phylum Platyhelminthes; class Trematoda; order Plagiorchiida; family Troglotrematidae; genus Paragonimus; species Paragonimus heterotremus. The sequence goes on along the minus strand of LUCH01001287.1, from coordinate 44,566 downwards.
TTGGCACTGATTGTCAAACGTGTTCCTTTATTCAGTCACTATATTTGCGCGGACTTAGATGGTTAGATCATGTAATAAGGATGCCAGCTAGACGTTAGCCATACCGAGCACTGTTTGTCGACGCTTCGGCCGACTAGCGTAAGGTGCGAGGTGGACGGATGATGACCTGGCGAAGACAAATGAAATCGTTCACGACGTGGTTGGTCATTGTAGATCGGGTTCGTCTCCCGAACTGGGGATCTCGCGACTCCTGTCGGTGGCTGGAAACGTTAGATGAGATGGTGATTAATCGGGTTCAGTGGCGTGAATGTTGTTGTTGCTGTTTGTCCGAGTTGTCTGTGAAGTGAGTGCACTTAATGACGCGGGGCAACGAAAGCCATAAGGAAGCCGTCTTGCTGATTACGCCTTACTTTCACTTACAGCTCGGTTGTTTGTTTGCAAGGTGTAGGTGCTGTGATGTTGTATGTTTGAATATAGACATAGTTATTTCTAGTGGTTAGGCCCCTTACCATCCCCTTCTTTTTTGTTCTCTCTTTCTGTGCAGGGTTCCGTTTTTTCCTTCGTGATTGTGTGGCAGTTAAGCATTAGTGTGATCCACTGATGTATTACTGTCTGTGATGACGACGGTGATAATGAAGAAGAAAAGCTTGGTGATCGAAAGGTTTTCTCACTCGTCAACGTGTTTTGATGTGGCTTCAACCAGATTCAGCCTCTCTGGTTACTCATCTTAAGTATGAAGACAGAAACAAGGGATACGTGATAGCTAATTCATGGTCTTTTTGTAACAGACGGTCTGGCTAGATCTTTGGAGTAACAAGCGGCTACATTCTAGCAACTTCACTTCACTCGTCTTATTTGGATTAAGGGGAAGACACTATAGTAGTTACCATCGCGGTGTTCTAGTCATAGTGCTGAGATCAACTGTCACTGTGTCGCTCCTTCTAATGAATCCCGAATGCTTCAATCTCGGATTATTCTGCTTTCTGTGGTAAGTGGACGCCGTTCAACAAACGAATAGTGGGATTTGACACATCTAGAAGCCAAAGTGAACTGAAATCTTTAAAATCGATGATTTCTTCGGCAAACCATCTTGTTTTTGGCTTTTTCAGTTATCTTGTTTGCTTAGTTATAGGTGTTTATTCTGTACTAATGAAGACGATAAATAAGATTCAGAGAAGATAAAGGGTATGCTTGGTCTGCACATGCACTCTGCCGATTGTCGATTGCGTACGGAAATTCTGTGTATTAACGGTTGCGCCGTTGTTCACATGGTCGGTTCACTGTAGTCACCGGACTTGAATAGAGTATCACGTGTATTCAAATCTCTCTGGAACCTGATGGCCCTCATTGGACCGATGCTATTCTAGGCTGCACAACTCGATCACCTCGGATGAAAGGTAGAAACCGTTCTCGGATGTTCCGTACTCAGTATATGTCTATTAAATTGCACCAGCGAATAAATAATGTCAGTGGGGTCAACAACCGGATGCTTGAGGATGGGGTTCATGTTTTTTCATCCGCCTAAGTTTTAGTGTCGCGCAGTCCTATGGTGTGCTGATACACTGAACACTACAGTTAATCGTCTACTGTGAGCAACATTTCCTATGGTAACCGACTGGAGTAAATTGACAGATGGACAGACGATGACTTCGCACAAAGAAATAAATGACAACCAACAATGGGTCAGCCACTATAGACAGGTTTCATCCTCCGCGGTTAACAATAATGGGAATAAGGCGGCTATACCTTTCCGGGTTCAATGGCATGAACTGTGACTTTGCTTGGCTGAGTTGTTCATGAACCAAATGTAATTTGTGAAAGTGAACAATGAAAATCCGTTCCAGATATCCTGTAGTGTTGACCAACTCTCACTTGCAACTTGATTGTTTGTTCATAAAGTTCTAGTGCCTTCGTGTTGATCTTCTAATTCTATACATAAATATTCATAGGTTAATTCCTTTTCCTTTCTCTTTCTCGGAAGCTGGTTTATTCTCAATCTGTTTATCAGTTATGTATTAACACCTTATTAGAGTCTCATGCCTAGTAAAACTTACCACTTGCAAATGTTCTTGCGTCGACCGATCCACCCACTTATGAAGTGACTGTACTGACCACTGAGCTATTGGTCACATATTAGACGTCACCGTGTTTTCACATCTAAGCTCTCAGCTACTCTGGCCTGTTAATCAGTGCTCACCCATCACGAGTTGAAGTAAACTAACCGTATGGTTAACTCTAATCGACCGTTTTGCGGCATGACTTCTCGGTCAGTTTGGTATCACTTAAACTATCGACCAGCGTCTTTGTTTACTGACGGGTATTCAATAATTCTTACCAATATGCATTGAATGTCATCTTTTCAGCTAGCCCCTTGCGACAAGAAGCATTAGGTTCGGGTTTTTTTTCGTAGTAATTTCCATCTACGGTACCTTTCCTTGTTGCGATTCCTAGTCGCTGTCGATGATGTTCTTTCGTATATTTACCTGTTGCCGTATGAATGAAGTTTTCGAATCATAGAGTATCATCATTTATATCGTAATCAAAACTGTATGCTTTGTGCTAAATGTATGGGCGGTCGCGTCTGCGAGGCTCCTACTTAGGTTGCATTTTCAATTTATCTCAGGAGACGTTGTGTTTCAATATCTCTTACTTTAGATTCCTAACCCACATCACATGACTCGCATTCGTGCTTCTACGTTGTGATTCGTCTGCAATTTTCTTCACCGTTCATTTGTCCATCACGTGCGCGTTTTATGTTCCGTTTCAGTCCAACGTTCGCATACATAACAGGCTAGGTTTCACATTCGTCATTGTCCATCACTTTTCAGTCATACAACTTTGACAGACAAGATGCCTCACCGTGTTTAGAATTCAGTCACCGTCTTGCTTTGGTTTCAAGCACACCTCTGCTCTCTTTACTTAGACTTTTTGGTATTATACTGTCTGAACCTGCATTTCAACTGTTTGTCATCGATATTTAGGTGTGCGCAATGTGGTAGCATGTTTCAGTGGTTGATTTCAATTAACTACCTGACCAGTTAATCAGCTGACGTAATTCGGCACACTTTACTGGGATCCCTAAGAATTATTAGAGGAAATTTTGCCTAGTTCACAATTCACCACTTTCTGGGTTACCAATACTCACATGATTTGGCCAGCGGAATATCTTTCTCCACTTAATGAATTTGATTGAGATTAGAGGTGCTGCTAGAATTTGGTCGGAGCTTTCTCACGAAAATAAGCATTTCAGCTTCCGAGTGTGTACGGGTGCATTTCAGAATCCAAGCACGTCTTACGCAGAGGAACTATAGACGTCATAGGTTGTGATGACGAGACTATGTCGGTATGGATTTGTAACGAATACTGCCACAAATGCGCTGGCTACATCGGAATGGCAACTCATCAACATACTCATTGCACACCGTTGACGAAGAAACGATGAGTACGTTAGACGCTAATGAGTTAAGTCAGTCACATCTTTTTTTCGTTCGTACCAACCAACGATCCTGATCTTTTGGCAAATCATCCGCCTCCTTTTTCAGAAACCTGCGTCATAGTGACCTTTCCTTCTGCGTTGTTGGTGCATTGTGGTTTGCAATCCAAATGCAATTTTTTTCCCCAATATTATCTAGAATGCAATACTATGCACCCTTATGTAAGATGTTTTAGTCCGGTAGGTGATATCTTTTTAAGATTGATTGCTGAATGTAATGGTCGCATTTCAGTCCACTTTTGGATAATCGATTTAACTCGCATGTGTCTACCTCAAATATTGACTGTTCAGTGATGTCTGATCTTCCGTTCATCACTTCTATTGGTTCTGTGTATCTCCCCTCTTTTTTTGCCATCAGTTGGACCCCAAGATACATTGGTTCATAGAGAGAAGTCGTTATCTAATCCAACAGTTCTGGTTGTCGAAGGCCTCTCACGGCCTAACGCAGCTAGACCGTTACGAAACGATAATCAGGCCACTTCAGTTACACGTTCCGCTTGTCTTCGTTACCACATCCTACCCTTATTAGATAATGTGAGTTGTTTCGATTGTTCTTTTGGTGAGTTTTCCTGTGTATCTGATATGTTTTACTTTCTGTGCATATGACCACTCACCAGTTTCCGGTCAGTTTAACTTTTTTGAAACCTGTCCTTGACAGTATGGCTACTGATTGTTTGTTAGTAGTTAGAAGCATCACCGAAATAGATTTCATATGGCCACGATTAACGCTGGCTTGATTTGGTTTTGTTCGATTCATGATCTTTAACTTGCAAATATGTTAAATACATCTTCTATATTTTCTCTGATCCCCTTCCTTTTTCCAGTTACGAGGAGTTTATGATCAAATCCGAAGCGGAGCTGCCGACTCCATAGACGAATTGGTGTCTGCGTTTGAGGCTGTGGACTCTGCTTCCCCTCAGTATACGACCAACTTTTTGGTTGAACTTCTCAGCCGAGCATTGGACACGAACCCACGGATTACTCCACAGGTCAAACGGCGTACAGTCGATCGCCTTCGTATGGGTCCTACTTAGTGTATGTGTTTCATTTTTCACTCGTGAGTAGTAGTTCTCCATTGTATGATTAGTTGCCAGTTCGATCGGCTCGTTCGTATTCAACGTAGGTCTCATTTTTTGTAGTTACCATCAACAGTCACTTAAAACACTTAGTTGCGCATTATTTTTAGTGCAGAAGGAATACATGTTGTGATGTTAATATTTAGTTGAATCTCACCAGTAGCAAACTTAAAACATGCAGTTTATATACGATAAACAAATAGAGAATAACAGGGTATGGATGCATACATTCACACCGCATCAAGCGGATGGGTTGCTTCAACCATTTTTGTGCACATTGCATCAGCAGCTTCAAGTTCCGGTTTTGTAACACTATTTTGAAGGGGTCAGGTTTGTCAACATGGTTTGGGATTGTTTTATCAGTTGTCTGAACCATTTCAGTATGTGTTGTGCAATTTGCTGATATAGCTGTCATCTTGTTCTGTCTGTGTAAACGTCATTACAACTGTAAATGAGTTGTTGAGCAACGTGAGGGATAGAATAGTTAAACAAACTACCTTCGCGCTTACATAGAAGTGGTCGTTTGATGGTTTGAACCAGGTGTAATTGGGCAGCTGCATTCGAACAGGATAGAGCAGACTTGATGTCGTTTGTAAGATGATCGCCTTTGAGTTGCAGAAGTAGAACTATCTTTCTTTTGAGCTGTTCGAACTGGTTCATTGCACTCGTTTATCATGTTGTGAATGTCTGAACTTTTCAGGTTATCCATTCACCAGTAACATTTATTTTATCATCTCTTGTTCCGTCTACAGCTTATCGGGAGTTTTTTCTTTCTGCAATGGTACGCATTATTCGCCCATTCACTTTCAAACCTGTCAGCCATCTCGTATTTTATCCTTATTGTTTTAGAGAAATCGTGGGTTCCTGATAATTGTTGCCGATGTTGAATATACTTAGTGGTCGCAAGCCTTCAAATGCACTGATTATATATAATTTGTGGTTATTGTTTGTTCATCTCGCTAGAACGGTTATGGTTGTCAACCAAAGGGTTGTTGTTTGGATCCTCTCGGCGTTACTTTTCATGGTTTTAGTGTAGTCGGTTTGCAGATGGATGACAGCAAATATTTCACACCTGCGGTATAATTCCTGCATATACTTAATGTACATCTGATTCTTCCGTTCTTAAGTTTCTACACAACATATTTCAGGTGCTTTGATTTGACCGTTTCTTTTCGTTCGAGAGAAATTTCTTGTATATAGTTTGTTTTATTGTACTGATCGATTGAAGTTTTTGTCAAACTGCTAAATTTCTGAACGGTTGGGAACAGTCCAGTTTTTGGTAGTTATACACTTTCCGCAACCCATTTATTAATACATTCCAATATATTGCCAAGTTCACTTTCCAATTACTCCCTCATTTTCCTCTAGTCCGTTGATGCCTCCCAAGAAATCCGTGGAATCTCATCGATGCCTTGACACCATTTAACTTAATCAAAGTCCCAATTCGGTTAGATCGTTTTCGTATCCAACACACAGTCTGGACGCGCTCTGTCATCGATACTGTCTGCAGCGTACATTCTGATGAATCACTTATAGACACATGGGAAAATGATCGGTCGTTGTACCTTTCCCAGCGCTCATTTATTCCCTGTGTGCTCCCTAACTCTTTCGCAGCATTCCTTCCCACTCGAACTACCAGGAATTCGTTGGCTTTCGTGTTCTCCCGGGATGGTTCTGTGCACGAGGTTTCTGTTTCATACGTATTGTTAACATGTTTGTTTGAACAGGAGATTGTACAGGCAAATATTTGTTTTCTTGCAAATAGTGTTTGAGCACTACCACTCTACTTGCTCCCTCTCATTGCCCTCGGCTGACAACTTCAGAAAAGACTGCATGCTTTGAACATCATGTTTTTCAATTGCATTTTAGTTCATGTTGCATTGCTCTTCCACATGAAGGGCTGCTTCGTACGCACAGTGGTGTCCATGGTGAAAATTTGTGGCTACTATTTTGTGATCGACGTTTACCCTGCAGTCGGCCTCGAGTGAAAACGAGAAATGGGTTCATACGTGTACAGTGTTACTATCACGAACCCGTCTGTGCAAGAGTAGTTTTTTGTAACTCCATGCCACTTTACAACGGGGTGGCCACTTACACAAACCAGTTCATTTTTCCTCTGTCCTACGCCACTCTTTTCTGATACCTTGGCGTTGCTGTTCAACATTCTGATCACACTGTTCAACTTTTTTTCTCCGTCACTTCTTGTGCCTCGAACGAAGTTCATCTTGAACCGTCCCTCCCAGTATTCGTGCTGTGTTAGCGAATTGGCCTTGATTGTGAACCCATGCTATCTATCATTTCATTTGTCGTTATTATTATTACTTCGTTTTGTGACAAACCGCTCATGATGATGATTATGTATTCTCGGGCCATTTGGCACACTAATTTCCTATTGGCAGCTTCCAATTCTTCCGTTTTTGGTTCTGGGTAATTTGCACGCCTGTTGGAGGTACTATCTACTTAAGGAATAGCGTGATTTTTTTTTACGTTGTGGAAATCGGCTACACTCGAGCATCTTTGACAACTCAAATCAAGTCAAGATAAAAGCGCGGCATTTTAGCTAAGATTGCGATCATCAAGACCGTTACATTGGTAATGGACGCTGGTGCGCATCTAACGTACAATCAGGGTAGTAGGGATAAACGACCGAGGGTGGTGTTGCTGAACTACTGCTTCTATGTTGATACTGGAGCAATCGGCGCCCGAGGTGCTCGTACACACCTTGTAAACATGCTCCATTGTTGCTTCTTTTGCTCGGCTGTATGGGTATTGTGTACTTTGCGCGCAGATAATTTTGTCAAACAACATTTACGCCACTGAATCCGATTAGCCAACATCCACTGCCACCATCAACAACAGAAATTCCGTTGAGTCACAGAGTTCTCAGCCCAAGAGACGCGTGAACGTGTTTTTATAAAATGGCCTGTTAAAATGCGCTAGAACCGGTGGTGTTCTTTTATCAATGGGAAATCATTTGAATCTATACTTATTGCACTTACAATGCGAGTATGGTTCTCGTTGGAAAAATGATTAACTTGTTTAGGGGTTAGTAGGAGACTAGTTTTATACGGATTGAACACCACCCAATTGATCGGAGCTGTTACATTCTTAGACTTTTCAGTCAACGATCAGGCAATGTGAACGTTACTGGCAGGCGAGTATATATATATATATATATATATATATATATATATATATATATATATATAACAGCAGCAGATGAAGTGGCACGCGCACCACAGTATGAGAAAGGAAGAGGTGTTGCGTAAATTAAAAAGAGAAAGAGATGTAACCGGAGAAAGAAAAAGTTTGCGATGCACGCAAAGATCCTCAACACGAGCGCCATTTACTTCTATTTTTCGCCATATCAGACAGCGTTCCCAAACAAAGGTGTTCATTATCCTCTGAACCCCAGCCAGCAATGCCTTATTGATGCAAGATTTAGTGTAAATACCTTCCATACCGGGTGTAATTCGTACGTTGCCCACCGGGCTGCCGCTTCCAGTTTGACCCACCACTCACAAGCACGGCACGATGTGGCAAATTAAGGGTCGACATTCGTAAGATGTGGCCATGCTAATGAAGCCTGTCGTACGAAATATGCATTATCTGTATCCGGAAGTCGAATACCTAGGTGTACTTCCACATCATATTTGCAGTTCGCGAGGTTGCACTCAGGAAATTTGGTCTACTGCAACGTTGAACAGAGAAGGGAAAGCTGAACAGCCTTGAAACGCTGAAGTTTGGCGATACATTGCCGTCAACCTCAACCCGACCCGAGGTCTGAGTAAATTGCTTTCAGGATGTTCACATACTTCTTGGACACACCCTTCTGCTAAAGACATTGTTAGAGTTCAACTTTGTCGACCGAACCGAATGCTCCTCTGATGTCCAGGAAAACAACTGTTGGCCTTGTCTATGGAAAGCGGAGTTCAAGCATTAGGCGTTGTGGAGGTACGATCGGTGAGACCGCAGTTAGGACGAAACCCAGATTGCTGCTCACGGATATGTTCTTTGCACGTTTTGCTTAGTCTACGAAGTATAATGATTGCGAGCAATAGGAATCTGGTTAATCCCTCTGTGATTTGGACACAAAGCGCCTGAGCCCTGTCTGAAAATGAGGACGATGTTAGTGCTTGCTTGGTGTCTATACAAGTACTTCTGATTAATTTGAAATCACGAGTGAATATGACCGAGCGCTTATAGTTGATGACTCATTCGTGTCTTATGTTAAGTCAATCGCCTAGTGGTCAACATAGTTGCCCCCTGTAACCGTGGCCGGAGTCCTAGTCTAGATCTTGACAAGGATATGTAATACCGATGAACGCTAACGAGAGCGAAACTGGAGTATAGTGCTTCTTTTCGGAAAGGACTGGTTGATAGGTCTGAGAGTTCAACAGCTCCGATCGATTGTGATTAATTCGTAGTTATCATTTTTCAAGTAACCACTTCAATAGTCGGTGTGATCTACGTGAGGAATTATCCTACTCTTTATTACAAATTCTGAGGAAACATGCTTGAGTTAACATTGTTGCTATGCTTGTGGTGACAGTACTTAGCAAGCAGTTATTCGGTGGCGAGTTTAATCACCGCTCCTGTGCGTTCAGATACTGTCAGTGTCGAGCTCATTTGCGACCTTCTTGTCACATTGTACTGAAAGACCAATAGTGCATAATCTGTTTTTGTATAGAATTTTAGTTGCATTAATTCGGGAAGTTGCTTTGAAGTTTAAACCTTGTCTACGCACTCATTTTGCTGGAGTTAACGCATGTCTGAAAACGATTTCCCATATAGACGTGTAACAGTCGGTCGGAAGTGTTCTTGCTGATTACGACAGGTAACGTACGCTCAACGCAGACAAAATTTTCACTTGGAATGACTGGGTTATACGTTTCATGCAGTAACGTCAAGAACAGGTCTAATTTCAACTAATGGCGACCGCCTTCATCTAATAATCGTAATTGCACGGTTGAACAGAACGAACATGCTGGTCATTGTTCATTCAGTTGTTGGACGTTTCTCAGTCGGCCCTGTTCCATATAGCCGGTATACCGTACAGTTTAGCCTGCTCGATTATCTGAAAATGTTTGAAATCCGATCTGGGAATTGCAGGCATCTTCGACGTTGGGCATCAATTACACAAGACGGGAGTGCATTGCAGAGCCTGAAAACAGCGCGCAAGAGAGATTCGGGACAACAACGCTCGCTACTGATGTACCGGGCATCTATCTACATTAGCTTTATAATGTTAATTGTCTGTAAGAAGTCAGGTTGTCATATCCACTGTTTATGAATGAGGTTATTTGAAAACAGTTTGGCTGGACTGGTAGCATTTATATTGGAGTTGCTTCGCATAAAAGAAGGAGTTCTTAACCAAAATACTGATAGTAGAAGGAAAATCCTGGATGTGTAGTCGCTTGCTACAACAGGAGACCTGAGAGGATAACCATCTCAATTAAGAGAGTTATAACCGTTCTTAGCAAATAATACTATAACTCTGGTAGCAGTTTCTCAGATGTTGGGCCTGGAAGTACTGATATTTATATAGGTGACCGACAACTGCGGCATTTTGGCGGCTCGGTGTTGTTTCTGGTTGGATTGCCCGTAGTGTGCACTGGAATTACTGCCTTCCCAAACGAGTTCCAGAAAAATGTGAATCCGTTGAAGTCATTTTATGCCCAGTCTACTTGCAAGTTGAAAGCCTACAGACAACTGTTCCAAGGTCACCATTTAAGATGTCGTCCGATCTCTTCCTTCCTATTCAGCCTTACCATAAACGACCCTAGAAGCTGTATGTGAGGGATCCGGTGCTTCTGTACTGAGTTCTTTTTGGAATTGGGCTAAGTGGTATAGAGAATGGGGACAATACCGTTTTGCTTATCCTCTGCCAAAGTCATGGAAACCGCGCTGAACACTGCGAATGTCATGACCGGTCCTACAGAATGCGCCCCAAAAGTGTGGTGAGAGTTAGATTATTCCATACTCCGCACTATTTATTACGAGTGTTCCGTTTGAAACGGTGGACAGTTACCTACTTGGGATGTACCATCTCGTCAAATAGTGAGAAATCAGTCAAAGTAGCGAAGACGTGATGTTTTTACTAACTTGTGGCATAGGATAAGCATCCGGTTGTTGTCGGAAGTGAGGTTAGAACATTTAATTATGATCAGCTTAACTCTGAGGTTTGGAAGGGTGGCCTGCTCGTGACGAAGATATGAGCAACCCTGCAATGTTTGACCATCGTTAACTCCGTCAGATGGCCCTTATCACCATTACTCACAGGCGAAAGTGATTCAGCATTCACGTGTGAATTCGGTCGTGTCTAAGGTGAGATCACTGGCGCAGTAGTCACCACGGTTGCTTTATAAAAGCGTGGCCGGAGTTCTCATCCCGGCCAAAGCGAAGATATGCACTACTGACGTGCTCTAACAAGGACAAGATTCAAATCTACTGCTTCGTTCAAAAGAAGCTACATGGAAAGTTTATTTGATTGCGAAGGCTGTTGTCAAGTTTTAGTGGTGTTCAACTTAAAGTTAATGACTGCTTACAGTAACACAAGAAAACGAGTAAGTGCGTCAGGTGTGGTCGAACTGTTACACTGAAGATAATTTATCTAACATTGTTGACAATTGGTTTCTTTCCACTTGGAGGCCACCATCATCTCGCTCAACTTTTTCATAGTTTTCAGAATAAACAATACAAGTGATTACAGTTCCCGGGCTATTTGCTAGCGCACATTGCTCCAATTACCTTTCTTCAGGTGTAATCGAGTAATCACATTTTGCTGTTTATTCGGAACCACCTTTGAAGTGTGCTCACGTCGTCTAATCGTCTCAAGAGCCGGGGAGAGATTATCACTGGCCAGATCTCAGCTCGACCAAAAATGTACAGTATTAAAGACATCTAAGGAAAACGAAACTTCCCTTTTGAACAGAACCGCCGAATGTCTGTGTGAATTATGAACCATGCGTTCATTTGTGATAATCGCTGGATTGACGACATTTACCAATTGAAGCTGGTTCACCTAATGTCGTTTCCTCGACCCTTGCCATTAGGTTTTTTTCGGAAGGTTAAAATCAGTCTGAGGAAATAATCTATAACCGGTTAACAATGTCTGCAATAGTCAATGAGCATATTATCAATATACCAATATCTCCATTAGTGGACTGTTCGACACAATCCAACTTGGCCCTCGGACGTTTTTATCACTACTCAGCAAACAAGCACACGTGCAAGAATTAAACTACTCACTGCCTGTCTAGTCCGAATTATGCTCTGTGCAATTAGATTGCCCGATTTTGCCATGACCTTTCGTTCGTAAGCGCTCAGAAGTTAAGGTTCCACTTTTCGCATGATTAATGGATGGTTAATATAACAAAAACCCTCAAGTTTCCACTCAGAATTTACTTCATGATTGCACAGGAAAAAATCATAATTGCTCTGTTTTTGAAAAAAAAAAGAAAAGGATCAAGAAATTACATTTAGGCGACTTAACGCGGACATTTTGAACGAAAACTGTCTCTCTTCGTTCTCATAACCAAACAACGAAAAAAGAAACGGAATAAAACTAATCTTAATTTACTCTAAATATGTACAACATGATTTTAAGGGGGTTGCTATTATGCATGATGAAGTGTGTAGTCGACCCATTGCTTCTGGCTCCCAATTTAGACAAACAAACGAAAAACAATCAAGTCTTTTTCCGTGTTTGGTTGCAACTTGTGCATGTTGCTGTTGTTGGTGAGCGGAAATGTCGAAATAGCCTCTCAGGGGAAAACAAAAAGGAATGCGAAATAGGAAAGAAAGGAAGGATTGAATGTGAACAGCGAGAAGTGTGTTACAGGCCACGAAAGAAAAGAGCACGGGAGCGGTCAAGACATTGAGGCGCGAATTTGTTCACGGGCCAGAAGAATCAACGGGATGAGCGTATGAACGGGTCTGCTTTTCAACGTTATCAGCGGATGCTAAACGATCGGTGGGAGATGGAAAGACAATAAGATTAGTCTGATTGTGGTGAAATTCGATCAGGTTACTGAAAAGACGTTGAACAGTTTAGGTTGTTTTCACATATGCATCGTACAATCTAGTGCGGTCAATATGAACAAATCATTGACCGAAGTATTAGGAGAGCAACGATAAGCAACAATCGGAATTCGACCGTCAGTCAGTTTACGACTTATTTTTTACTACGGGCCTCCATAGGTTTCACGTCTACTTCACTGTTTGGCGCATTAAGTGAGCAATGTACTCGGCATTGGCTATTACCACACTGTGGCACGCGCTCGTATTTTAATTCGTAAATCGGAATTTGACAACTGGTAAAAAATCTATAACTGAAGTCTGATGAACAAGTAGAGCAAGACAACCGATAAGGCTTGATTGAATATCATCTACCTGAAGGTTGGAAGTTTATGCATGTACCAACACATCACGACCTCATTACCGATGGCCAGAGAAAGGAAACGTCAATACATTAAGACAAGGATTCGATAAGCTCATAGACATGGCCCACTGTTGCCTAACCTATATAATCTATGTGGGTAAAAATAGGGAAAATTATTCAAAATGGTTGGGCAATTAACCAGTTGCTCATCGTGCAACAATCTGTGATGACAAACAAAATAGCATTTAAAAATCAAAGAGAAATCGACAATAAGGTTGGACAAAAGTATACTTCTCTTCTGCAACCTAAATCATTGAAGATTCACCTTCTTATGAATATCAACTGAAAAGTCGTACGCGGGTGGTATCAGCTATTATATCCACCAATGAAAAGTCAACACGTCTCCGAAACTCACTTTCCTTAATTTCTCGACTTATGTGACGTATTTCACAATGAATGTGGCTGAAATGAGTGTACATTCCACTCGTTGGACCCGTTAGCATTAAAGTGTTAAGACGTAACTGTGGCATGCAATGTACAGTTTAACGCTAAGCTTGTTTTTAATAAGCTACATGCCAGAATACCCCTTCCTCCATCCGAACCTGGGAGGCAGTCAGTATTGGCGTGGCGCCTTCCAAACGTTGTAGGCAACTGCTTACACCATGATGTGCGTTTTGGAGCTAAAGTTCTGTTGGATGATTCTGGGTATCAGAAACATATTTCGATGAATGTTAAAGAAGGTCTTCTTGCCAGGCATTCAATTCCCAAAAACAGACTACGCACAACAACAACTACGATAGACTGAAAGCGGCTAATTCACACTATGTCCAGTGGAGCGCTCAAGATTTTGATGTGTCTCAAACAAGTAAGTGAATGATGAAAATTTCGGAATTTTTGCCATCGAAAACAGCAACGTACCGGAAATTATACTAGCTGCATAGTGTGCAAGTGAAATGTAGAAAAGAGAGGAGAAATCACCACTGCGAGGTTTCACACATCTACAAATTAATTACCGTAAACGGTAATATTAAACAATACACCTTATGAGCTATCTTCTCAAGGACATCACATCGTGTTTGGTACTGTATATTACATGGACCAAGTTATCATCAAAGAACCTGTCCGAGATATGGAAACAACTTGTCACCACCATGTCCCGCTCGATATGATTTCTATCAGCAAGTGATCACAAACGATAGCTCTTTCACCTCAACGCCGGTCGTGACTGCTCACTACAAACCAGATGGGTTTCGTGATGGATTGTATCCAGCGCCACACGAATTGTGCCAAGCACACAAGTTGTACATTGGAACACTAAACTAAAAGCGCACCACTGAGAACAAAAACTTAAGTCAAACTGGCTGTACTAAAGGAACGGATTGCGGAAAAACGGTACCAATTATCCGTCAATAGATTCAAGATATTTCGGTTGAACAGTTCATGTTTGACACCTATTGATCATTAAATACTCGATATAAGAATACGTTGAAAATTAGTGACTACAGGTTTTGCAGTTAGGCTTCGTTCCAAACACAGAGGATCATCACCCGCTCCCAGCATAACAACGTAAACAATCAACAAATGCACGAATTCAATTGTCCCGTCGACTAATATTTACTTTAAAATTAATTCAAGGCTGCAACTAGTTCACTTGGCTTGGAGAAACTTCTTTGTTAGAAACTACATGCGACAAATGCTACTTTAATGAGTGGCATAACCTTGATCCAGTCTAGGTAACTGGCAACCTACAGTCAACCTCTCAGTTATTCTATAGGCCCAAAACATCCTCCTAAAACATTTGACAATCTGAATGCCGGGTTTCATTCGGTACACTCATAAGGTAGATTGACCATTCATCAAGACATTAAAGATTCTCACAAACTGATCTTGCTTTCATCGAGTAACACTGAAAACCACAGTTTAAACAAAACTTAAGATGACCGAGATTGATTGATCGTTTCGAGAAAGAAGGGATTAACGTCAGTCAGAATGTCATGATAGATGTGAACTTTTCCACACAGTACATGTTACTATTGTACTAATCCATTGAAACTTATTCTAAGATGTGTATTTGTCCTTGACATCAACTTGTCAAGGATTAACCTCGTAGACTTCAGCAGAAAAGGTTATGTGAAAGAGGATGTCCACAGTTTTCGTACGCAACATACGATTCCGTAGGGGTAGGAACAAGGGATTGACGCAAAAATAAAACATAGCCTGGAATTCCAACACAACTAACTAGGCTGACCGTCGTAACTAGAGAGAATACTAAAGCAATCACTTATTCAAGTCACATATTGGACATCTGCTACGTAATGTAAGTCCAAATTGTTGATTAGAAGTTGTGAAACTTCCAATACACGAGCAGTTCTGATCACGTCCAAACGGGCTGCAGACCGGTTAAAATCGAAAGCGAATTTTACAGATAACTTCACGATCTCTTCTGTAAGATAACATTTTTAGACATTGTGATTCCCGCCGAATGCTTGAACGCTAACGTCAGTATTTTATGAGTGAGCATTGTTCTCATGACAATCTGCGTTTCGATAAGGGCAATGTCAGGGAACCCAACGTTTGCTAACAAAAAAAGCCTCCCTCACAAAGAAAACGATTTTGTTCAATTTGAATGAATAAAAACTCTCAGAACACCTTAGGAGTAATATCCACTATTCTTTTGTCTACATGACCTTCAATCTATCACGCTCATCCGTTTTTTAGTGATGTTAACTAACTGCCGTAATTAGTCTTCAACCATCTGATTCGAGAATATGTGTAGGTCACCATCCGACGCATACAAATATATATACCCCTGTATTTTTCTCATTGTTCTATGCGGTCCGGGGCGGAACAAAGTGGGATTCGTATTTTGATTTGACTTGAGAGCAATTAGCGGGGTCAGCCGCATTATTCTTCGGGCCAATGCTTTTGTTTTCTTTAATTGAGAACGGGAAATTCGAGTTTTGTAAGGCGCTGCCTCATTTCGTTGTCGATCCAGAGTATTAATCTGGACGATTGCAACAAAGAATCGTAAGTGCTCTGATCCGGCAGACAAATCGATCTAAGTCGGTTAACGCCTTCGCGAACGTCTTTCGTTCTCTGCGCCAGGTTATCATCTGTCTAGCTCGTACCTTAACCCAGGCGACCGCAACATCGGCAGACTACTAGATAACATCCTTAGTAAATTATCTAGAGATCCAAACCTATCTAAACTTAATGACTGAACTCACTTGGCAATCACTACCGAATACCCGCTTCCTAACCTCCATGTTGCTTACCTTTCGGGGCCATCTGATGTCAGCGATCGAATACAGATAGCAATGATGAAATATCTGAAGAGGGTCCGTATCTTCTACTCTCAGCCGCCAATTCTCGTAACCGTGGGGCAACACAGTTGTAACAGTCGCATAATAATCGCGACCCTCAAGCTTCAGAGAGATGCTTCTTTGACATCAGTGGTTTCTTAGACCAGAAAATAACGCTCTAACCTAGAAAATAAGAAGTTTTGTTTCATTCCTTATGCCATTACCGCCACTGATGCTATTCCCAACCTACACAAACCGAACAACTGCCATGACTTCTCTATCTAGCATCAGATTTACGTAAGCACACATGTCCAGCAGAAACGCTTTGCAAAGCACATTTCGAAATTCCTATTGCTAAAGTAATACGTATGCACGGATTCAGTGCTGACCAATATGCAACAAAGCAAACGCCCGTAACCTTGCATTATGACAGAACAAACAAAAGAAGTAATCCATGTTATGTTTCCCGGATCACGGTCGAGGTGATCAAGTCATATTCAACGTCACCTACAATTCGTCATGTAGCTGCGGTGAGGAGTAATCAATCTCTGGATTCTCGAACTGGTGAGCAAGCTCCAAAGCGAGCGCGAACGTAAATGGCGAGTTTGTTTACATCCAGCTGACCGAAATTAATCCTCTGTAGTCATTAAACAAACAGTCGAGAAAGACGACAAGCAGAACGTTACGGATGTATGCAGTGTCCAGTTTCTGACAGGGAAAATACGCAACCTGGAATCGGCTAAGGACTAGTCAGTCGAACCTATCAGTCTTGTTTTGAATGTTCATAAAAGTTGTGGCCGACACGGCAGCCCAGGCGGATGCAGCAATAAAGACCTTGTGACAAGCACCCTCCAATTTGTGCATAATCGCTATGATCTTCCTGGCTCCCGTAGTGTTTCCATTGTCATTATAACATGTAACACGCGTGCGTGTGGCATACGTGCATCGCTAGACAAAACTAAATGGTGAGTTTAAAAATATGGTACGAATCACGTCTTCTGATTCTGAAGGTACTACTCGGTTCAACGACCTTGCATTGGATTGATTATGAGATCAGCTATGAAAGGTTTAACTTTTTGATGGGATAGGACTGTTGAATGATAAACACGCCTTAGATAGCTTAACATTAGTAACGAAACTGTAGACTCTTTTGAGTGGTAAGTGAACGACTAGTTATATTACCTTTTACTCTGAATGAGCATCACATCTGGTATAACTGAACAATAGAGTCCGCTTTTCTACACTGCATTATAGCTGCAGTATCGTGGAGATTGTCATTGGACAGTAGATTGTGTCAAACTATTTTCGGTAATCCAAATGAGAACCAACACCAACTTAATCAAAGAAAAACACATATTGAGATTCCGTATTACTGCTGTGTTTATCAAACAGTGAACAACGGAGCTATGGCAATTATCTATACAATATGTTTAACCTTTCATATGCTACTTAGTCGATGACGGTGACATTAGACTGTATCAACAAACACGATCTTTGACGCAAGGTTAGTCATAATTCTCACCCAAGTTACTGACTTACGCCACTAAAGAAATAGGCAGCCACCCGCCCAAAACGTTTGCAGTTGGAAGATATCGGAAAGCAACCCGAAAATTGAAAGCTGGTTTACGAGGGATAACTTAAAAATCAAATTTTTAATAAAATTACGTATCACTGGTTGGCAGAGCATCAGTATTCCGCACAACAACACTAACGCAGTCGACGTTCAGACCGTATTTCCGATTTGTGTTTTCTCACATGATCCGGAAGAGTATGGCTCCAGTTTTCTGCGCCTCGGTTAATTGTAAGCATCACTCACGTGTGGCTACTCTCGAGTTTTGTATATCGAAACCAAGGGCAAACTGCCGTTGATTTACGGTGAAACGAACAGTGGCACTCAATACAGGTATGACAGTGATCGATTAAGCATCAGAAAGGTTATCCGAACAAGGTCACGAAGCACAGCAAAATGTTTACAACCGAACAACGATTCACAATGAAAAATCCAACTATATCAAAACTGATTAATGCATGATATACTGTATGTATATACGATGTTTGTCCTCGTAGGAACGACCAAGAAAACGCTCAACGCAAGACCTCACATTATCTATGAATTCTCGTGTGAGTGCCGGGCCACTTACAGAAGCAGGACGAAGCGGCAGTTACGTAGTCGGGTCAACGAACACATTCCAGTTTGTGTTCGCAAGATGGTAATGGATACCACAATACCGAGCTCAAGTCAGAATGTGACAATTCACAAGGAACCAATGTCATCGAATGCCCGTCACCTGTTGACATATCAATCCAATTTTAATCTCGAGAAGACGCTTTGGATACGTTACACAAAAAAAAATCAAAGGCTTTTCCGGTTCGCGGAGGCAATAGCAATTAGTAAATGGAAGCCACCTCTTTGCATACAGAAAGACTTGTTGGTCGGTACGAGATTGCCCAGGTAACTGATGAATATGGATGTTTAAAGCACTGGGTTCCCTTGATCCAATTCGTCAAAACAGCAAGAAGACAAACGTTGCGGGATGTTAACATTTCGATTTATCTCGTTCGAGATAAATCGCTATAAATCTAAATGTTAACATCCCGCAACGTTTGTCTT